>JABUQX010084232.1:15000-40000 GCA_015478945.1 Trachelipus rathkii | reverse complement strand
AAATAAATTAATAAATAAATAATAAATTAATTAATAAATAAATAATAAATAAATAAATTAATAAATAAATAAATAAAAAATAAATAAATAAATAACTAAATGTTTAATTACCGAATATTATTTTTATTGACGTGTATAAGACCCCACAAGGCTTTGTACCGGCACCGCAACCGCACCACAACCGCACCAACCCGCACCGCCCGTATCCACGCACCGCACGCACGCAACCTCACTTAGTAACGGATAGAGTTTGCCACATGGTATCTCTCTCAATCTTGACACCCCCATAGGGGGTGACGTAACCTCGTCGTAGACGAGGTTACGTGGCCATGCACCCAAAGGGGGGGGTCTCCAGCCCCCCCCCAAACCTGAGATATTGACGTAGAAGGCTGAAACTTGGTATACACCCTTCATATAAGGTACCCACATCATATAAGGAGTTAAATAACCGTACACCCCAAAGGGGGGGGGAGGGGGTCTCCCGCCCCCCAAAACCTGAAATGATCGTAGAAGGTTGAAATTTGGAGATAGTTTAGAGGAGGAATGAGTAAGTAGGATACGGATCCGGATTCGGATCCGGCACCGGCTCCGGTGCTTGCTCCGGTGCGGTGCTGAGTTAGAAAATATTTGTATAATAATACAATATTGGTATCAAAATATATGTTTATAAGGTCATAGATTTCGAATATGATGGTTTGAAGACCCCTGCGAGAAGAGTTCCGACAGCTGGCCCCGGTCTGACGTGTGCGTCCGCAGACGCAATCCGGCGCGAAACCGGCGCGCGCGCGCCCGCAGGCGCGAAACCACCGCGAGAACGCAAACGTGTTCAGTTTTCTTTTAATAAATTTTATAATTTTTTTTAGCTTTTACGAGTGAGCTTTTGTTTTCAACTTAATTTTTTTTTTCAAAATAACATTGTAATATTGAAAACTAAACAAAAAAATATCTCATCCTAGCCTAACTGACATACAGCATTCATTAACAAGATAACTAAAATTAGAAGTTTCAACTTACCAGCAGAAGTCATCATCATAGCAATCTCAATCTTTACTATACACAACCGCACAAAATATTATTATTATTATTATTATTATTATTATTATTATTATTATTATTATTATTATTATTATTATTATTATTATTCCACATTGATCCCACAACACCAATAACGCGTGCGATCACTTAGCCTGCAGGTCCACAACTAGAACACTGGTTGGTAAATTGTTCTCTACCCGACACCTAAACAATACGCAATTTTAGTACGCTCAAGGGATAACCAATCAGAGAACTGTATTTGTTATGCCATCACGGACAGCCAATGAAATTCGAGGAATGACTCATTAATCTTAATATCTTTAGCCACATGAGAAGGGTAACGAAGAATTATTACCCTTTGTCCCTTACTTAACATATGTTTTTAGCTTAAACAGTAGTTTGAATTTTTATTAATTCTGATCATTTATTTTCTCAAAATTTTACTAATTTTATAAGATAATTAATATTATTATTAATTATTAATTATTATTATTATCTATTATTATTATTATTATATATTATTATTATAATTATTACTATATATCTATATCAACATAACAAACCTGACATGCCACACACACAACACACACACAGCACACACACACACGCACCCAGACACACACACACACACACACACACACACATAAGAGATGACACACACACACACACACAATAAATATATTATAGACACTTTACTTAATACATTAGACTGGCAATCATCGTATTAACTTACTGATCACATGACTGTATTTCTATGATGTCAAGCAGATGTGTAACATTTTCTAAACGTCGCTGGAAGACATTTACATTTTTCACATGTTTAACATGTTCTCTTTAATATACAACATTTCGTATTGTTATGTATTTTCTTTTACGTTTCTATTATTCTTTATATTTATAATTTGTTAAAAGTTAGTTATTTATTTATTTATTTTAGTTTTATTTACTTTTATTTAAAATAATCTATATATTTTTTAAAAACTTTTATTTATTTTTGCTTATTTTGTTTAAAAGATTTTGTTTTAACTAAAATTTATTTCATTTTATGTTTATAACTTAAAAATTTTTGCGTTTTTACATACCCTAAATCAGTAAATCAGTAAATCAACCACCATCCAACCACCCTCTTGTACAGTCTCCTGACCATCTATGATCTATTGATCTTTGATCTTATTGATTCAAGTCATATTTTTTATTAAAATTGTTATGTTTTACATACCCTAAATCAGTAAATCAGTAAATCAAACTGCCCTCCCTAACACCCTCCTACCCTGTTATGATCTATTGATCTATTGATCTATTGATCTATTGATCTATTGATCTATTGATCTATTGATTCAAGTCATATTTTTTTTTAAAATTGTTATGTTTACACACCCAAATCAGTAAAATCAGTAAATCAACTGCCCCCCTAACACCCTCCTACCCATCCATGATCTATTGATCTATTGATCTATTGATCTATTGATCTATTGATCTATTGATTCAAGTCATATTTTTCTTTAGTATAAATAAGTTCTTTGGATAAAAGTAGGAAAAGAAAGCAAGTTTTTATTTTAAAAGCGTTATAACATAAGTGACATAATCTACATATCATTGACAATAAATTTTTAAGCATCGAAATATTTACAAGTTTTTATTAAAAGAAACATTATGTTAAAAAACATATAATGAAATAAATACAGTATACACCACATAAATTAGAACTGATAGGTTGTACAGGAAAACATAAGGTCTTAACATATAATAATCATTAATTATTTTTAAAAAAAAGATGTTTACACTAATGATTACTAAACAAAAAATCTAAATGCAGAGAGTCTAGAGAAAATATACAACATTATTTTTTATTCTTATACACTGCTATCCATGTCCATTGCTCGATACTCCCGAGGAGAAGTGTTGAGATAAGACAGGGCGGTATCCAAATTCACAGAGCTAAGCTTCATTAGCAGGCGAATAAACCTAAAATCTCTTTCGTTTCTAGAAAAGCGATTTAATTTCTTCTTCATTCCATCTTTAATAATTCAAGATTATATTTCGTACTCTGTCAATCTCGATGATTTGAGGATGTTCCAAATACACCAGAACTGAGATTGAGGATGTCAAACTTTGTCCAAATTTTAGACTCAATCCTAATGTTCATTTTCTTAGGATATTGAGATGATAAGCATTACAAGCTGAAAGATCAGCTGTGAGATCGTATGCATATAAATTACTGTTTTCAGCGTAAGTCTTGAGATCAACACCTGTACCGTTATCGCTGCAAGACACAGTATTGGCAAATAAATCACTCCGACTCCTCTGACTCCGACTCCTTCTCCAACTCTTTCCTTCTCTGAATCCTTTTTCCTCCATCTTCCTTTCTTCTTCCTCTGTTTTGCATTCCATGCATTTTTTTTTCAGTCGGCGACCCCTGCCGTTGGGGTCCAGACACCCTTATACGGAATTATAACCGTCATTTTCGAGATCCTAAACAACCTTAATAAACATATATATAAGATATAAATTGGGAACTAAACGATATTTATTAACTTGCACCGCACCGGTCCAGCACGGTTCCGAATGCCAAAACTCCCGACTCCTCTGCACTCAGACTCCTTCTCCAACTTTTTCCTTCATCCCTCCTTCTTTACCCAAATCCATCCCTAAATATCTGAAAAATCTTTCCCTTTCTTTTCCTTCTGTTTTGGCTTCCAATGCATTTCTTCTTTTTTTCAAGAAGGGACCCCCCTCCGGGGGGGGGGAATCCCCGGAATCCTTATCCAAACCCGACTCTGAATCCTTTCTCCAACTCCGAATCCTCTACCCAGCCTCCAAATTTCAGCCTTCTACGATCAATTTAATTTTTAGGGGGGCTGCGCCCCCTACCCCTTAAGGGGGGGGACGCAGGGATACGTAATCCTGTGCGGTGCGGGGCCATATACGGTTATAATATATATTTATATATATTTATTTATTTTTTATTTTTTATTTTTTTATTTTTTTTTTTATTTATTAATTAATTAATTTATTAATTAATTTATTAATTAATTAATTTATTTATTAATTTATTTAATTAATTTATTCATTTTTATTGTTTCGAAAAAAAGCTTCGCTTTTTTTCGTCGATCGAAGGGGGGAAGAACGACCCCTTTTACCGTGGGAATTTTATTCAAAATTTTCCCACGGGCCGTTGAAACCCTTGCTCAACTACAACGACTGAATTTTAAATAATTTTCTTTCGATTATATTTTTTAGTGTAACAAGTCAACCAGAGCACGTAGAAAGACGATTTAAACATCGATATAGGGGTAATCGATCACGATAAATCGATTGGAACCATCAAAAATGATCTATCGATCATTTAAAACCTTCTAGGAACCAAAAAAAAACCCTCTGGGGGGCTCCGCCCCCTTTTTGGGGGTAAAACCCTTGAGTTCAGGCTCAAAACCTCGGAAGTCGGTCTTCCAGACCTTAAATTCGGTCTCACCGACCTTAAAAACCCTATGTTTGACACGTCAAGCTTGAAAAAAACCAAATGTTGCAAAATGTTGCTTGCAACATGTGCACCTTCCAGTTCCAACTTCCCGATTTTTCTATTGTCTTAAGCTAATACTAACTTATATATATATATTATTAATATATTATCTATATATAATATATATATATATATTATATATATATATATATATATATATATATATATATATATATATATATAAGATATATATATATATATATATATATATATATATATATTTATGTAACTTTAATATATATTTAATTTATAATATATATATATATTATTATATATAGTATAATATATATATATATATATATATATATATATAATAATATATATATAATATATAATGTAATAAGTAAATAATATACAGAAATGCCTGGAGATATAGCTGTGCATAGATAATAATAATAATAATAACAATAATAATAATAATAATAATAAAAATAATATAATAATAATAATAATAATAATAATAATAATAATAATAATAATAATAATAATAATAATAATAATAATAATAATAATAATAATAATAATAATAATAATAATAAATAATAATAATAAATAATAATAATAATAATATAAGTAAAATATTATAAAGATAATAATAATAAAATAATATAATAATAATGAATTAAATAATAATAAATAAATAATATTAAATAAATAATAATAAATAAATAATAATAAATAAATAAATGAATGAATGAATGAATGAATGAATGAATGAATGAATGAATGAATGAATGAATAAAAGTAAAAAAATAAAGAAAATGTTAAGAGAAAAAAAAAATAAGTGGAAGAAGTATAAATTAATAATATGTTACATTAAATAATCAATCAATGAAGAGAATTTTCTGATCTTATTTGATCTTTTATAATACAGAAATGGAAAGAATCTATCATGATGTCTGAGAACCGGTTTATTTTCATTGCATATTTCATCTCTTTTATAAATATTCATTTAATGAGAAATAAACAAGAAAGAAACAAGAATGGAATCTTATGAGAAATATCTATAATTTCTTAATTTATAAATTTTAGCCTTCATTCAAATTTTTAAGTAAAGATCTTAGCTTCTTAATGAAAAGATTACAAATAAAAATTCAAAATATATTCAAATCATATGGCCAAATTCAAGACATTTAATAATCAAGGTTTACTTTAATAGATTTAATTATCTAATCAATATTTTTCAAGCAAACCTCTCCTGCTTATTTATAATTTCCAACACATTATTTATTGAACTTTTTAATTTAAACTAATTATCTACATGTTGTTATTACAATTCATCTTTTGTTTTGAGAATATCAGATGTAACATCATTATTTTTTTTGTTTTATAAGTATTTTTCTATTATATTTCGTCTAAAACATACTATTGTTTTACATTCTGCTTCAAGACGCAATTATTCTCAAACGTAATTCCTACTTTATTTATTAATTTGATTTATTTTACACAAAGGGCTATGCCGTCCCACCAGACAGAGAAACTCCCCTTTAGGCCATCCCGAGCTTAAGGCAAGTGAACCAATCGCAATGAGAACTAATGATGCTCTCCGTAATTCCTGAAATTTCCTTCTTTCTTCAAATCGAGCAACTCATTTATGTGTTACATAGAAATTTCTCATAAATATGGTATTTCTGTTATCTCTGATCTTATACTAAAGGTACATCACCCTAAAGTAATTAAGAAAATAGTTTTGAAAACTTGGTCTCTGAAATCTGCTTCATCTGTGTCTTTCAAGTTTGACCATTCCATCCTGTGTTGAGAAGATAATTCATCTGATCTTCCGTCAAAGAAGAAACTTAATTTCGCTTTTCAGCAATAAATTTTTTATCTTTGAGATTTCAAAGCCCTACAAAAGATGTTTCATATAAGTGGGGCTTTTACACATTACTGTATTCCTATGCAATTCCTCTATCCATAATAATTAAAGCGGTACAAAAAATGCGACATTGATGATGATGATAGCTAAGCTTTTGATAGTTAAATAAATAATAATTTGTCAGTTGCCATATCGAGAAAACCTAAACAGCTAATTTTTTTTTTAACTTTTCTGTAGGTTATATTTTATTATTATTATTATTATTATTATTATTATTATTATTATTATTATTATTATTATTATTATTATTATTATTATTATTATTATTATTATTATAAAAATTTAAAATAAAAAAAAATAGAAGTTTCAACAAATATTTTCTGAAAAAAAAAATTAGATAATAAATGAACTTAAAATCCCGATTTCTACAGAATGCGTTTATCAAGACATTTATAACATAGAATTTCCTTACTTCGACATAAACACACACACACACACACACACACACACACATATATATATATATTTTTAATAGAGTAAAATATAATCATATATTTGCTTATATATCTAATAATATATATATATATATATATAAGTATATCTATATATTATATTATATATATATATATTTATATATATTATTATACATATAGTAATATTTATATATACATTAACAAATATAGATATATATATTATGAGTATAGTCAATATATATATATTATATATATTATATATATATATATAGTTATTAGATAGGACATAACATTTAACATAATAATATATATATTATATATATGATATATTATTTATTATATATAGTTACTAGTTATTTTATATATATAATATTTATTTATATATATATATACATATATTAATATATTATAATTATATTAGTATATATTTATATATATTATATATTATATATAATATATATATATATATATTATATATAATATATTTTTATAAAGTTTAATATATCCCTTGTTCTAAAAACGATCTAAACTATATTCTAGGTTTTTCAACAAAACATAGGGTTCGACGAGGGAATGCCAGAGCCTGGAACCTGTGGGCCTTGCTAATTCTAATCCATTCTATACCGATTGTACCTATAGTATATATATATATATATCTATATCATATATAATATATATATATAATTATTATATATTATAATATATATATTATATATATATATATATTATATATTATATATTAACATATAATGCACAAGCCACGCACTATAAAGGAACCCATCAACACACCTAAAATTTCTATGAGAAGAAAATTATTGAAATTTTAATATACCTTTTCCCAATGCCGACTTTAATGGGTTTTAAATTATTTCCGATCAAACAGTGAAGAGGTTATGGTAACTTCAAGACAAAGCTGCTTGAAATATTTCCTTTATACGTAGGGAGTACACAAAAACGAATGAAGAAACAGCCTTGTTAAATTGGTGGTATGGATGAAGATAATTATGATTCTAAATAGCAATAATTGCAGTTAATTATTTGCTTCCAATTTGAGTCAAACATATTTTACAACGGCAACGTTTAGTGCTTAAGACGATCTTACATAAAAAAGAGAATAAGAATATACCATTGATACCACAGCATAAGATTGCTGTCCTGCTCACGGCCCTACTGGCCAGAATTCCTATAAAATTATTAAGAATTTCAAGCACAATCTTCATATAATTTTTTTTTTAAAATTGCCTATATATATATATAAAATATATTATTTATATATATTATTATATATATATATATATTATATATATTAATATATATACATATATAATATAATATATATAATATTATTATTATATATATATATATATATATATATGTATATATTGTGAAAGGATAGGGGTGCATGAATCTATTTTTTATTCCTGGGGTACACCACTAAAAAAAAGATTGTGAACCACTGGCATAGATATCCATTATGCAAAATCACGCACTTAAGACTTCTTTTTGATCTGTCTACAAACAAGCTCCAATCATTTGTATCGTAAGACTCAACACCAATTTTCTTTAACAAACATGGTAAGTCCCAGGAATATACTAAACTATCTTCTGTTCTAAAAGATTTAAGAAGTTCTTTTGTTCTTTTTCTGTATAATGAAGTGTGTGTGTTTGAGATAAGTAAGTGTTTCTTTTTGATTCTTGAAGTTAACATTTTCGCAGCCTTTTTGGTAAATTTAGATCTATTACAAGATCATTCAACTCGGGCTGGTTAAACTTTTGTGATTGTTTTGACTTTCAAATACTATGGAGCCAAAATCTTTGTCTGATTCCTCAGAGTGCATAACAATATCTTCAGGAATATCTTTGTCTAACCCTTGAGTTGGCAAACCATTATATTTTGGTATAGGTCTCTCATTTGAATGTAGCACTGGTCGTATCGCGGTATCAGAATTTGGGCACTCGATACAATGTTTATTTTTCTTGGTGAAGCATGAAGGCTTGACAGAGCAAAGGTTGCAGTCGGTCTCGCGGCTAGTAGACCCTCAACACACCTGATATGTAAATAAAATTGTAAATAGTTAACAAAAGAGAGGAGAAACTTGTTCTTATAAATTTTATCAAAACTTATCTATCACTCAAATTTTTAATACTTCAATGTGGTTCAACCTTATGCAATATTTGAAATTATTATAAATAATTTGTGTAAACATTTTCTTTGTACCAAAGTTTCAATAATATTTAGGTAAGTTACAGTGTACTTATGAATAAATTTCAATGTTTTATGAAATCATAAACTTACCATCGGAACTGCAAATTATTTTTTAAATCCGATCCCTTCGTCAAATGTGGAATCGTTTCAATTTTTATAGTTCAGGCTTTATGTGGAGCCCACGATTTATCTTGGTTTCCCAGTTTTATGCAAAATAGGCTTTGTAAACTCTTTTTAAGAAATCTATTATATTTGCTCGTTGATGTGGAATATAGCAGAAGGAATCAGAGTTGTTTTTGCATTTGAACTTTCAAGAGCTTTATGACATGATCTTTCTTATTCCTCCAATTTGTAAAAGCATGTAAAGCATTTATTTCACCAAAAATTAAGAAAATTTGAAATATAAACACAAAAATTGACTTAAATATGTACTTATTGTGAAATTGGTACTAACAATCTATGAAATTAAATTAGAAACAAAAATGAATAGCTACACTACGTCTAATTAAATCGAAGCTATTAAATCATGATAAAAATTGCTCATTAAATCATAAGCTAATTTAAAATTATATTATTGCCCAAACTTAATTAACAAACTCAATTGATTTACTGACTAACTGATTGATTGATACTTACTGATTAACTCCGGAAACGATTCCCATTTATATGTTTTAGTTGTCGCTCTAGAATGTAATACAGAAAAGGAGAACGCTCGAGAAAATTCTAGAATCCTATGAGATTTATATCTTACTTTACTATTATTAAAATTTGAAAAAAATTTGATATATGTTTTTAGTAAGTTACATATAATAATATACATAATACAACAATACTACAATATAAATATAAAAATATCTAGATATTAACCTTGTTGCATATGTGTAACTGCAAAAAACCTTTGGAAATATTAGGAAAAAAACATTTTTATGAATACGGTGAAGGATGGGGGGTGTTGAGCAAAATCAGGACCTGATAGAGCAAAACCAAGTAAAAATTCATTGCTCAGTGTAAACATGTTGCCCATAATACATTGTCAAATCTAACGCAATAGACAAAAAATACACATTTGTACCCCAGTATATTGATTGTGATCCTTCGGGCAAATTATGACAAATAATTTGAAGTTATATATCTTACAACAGCAGACTTTTCGGTAAGACTTTACTTTAGGACAGGCGTGTAATTAGAGAACTGCAAATCCTACACTAAAACAAATGATATTTTTGTAATCAGTGGAGAATTTTAGTTCAGGAAATGTAATAAAAACAAAAGAATCTTATTTTAAGACTTTTCTATTTTTTATTACATTTTCTGAACAAAAATTCTTCACTGATTACAAAAATGTCATTTGTTTTAGTGTTGGATTTGTAGTTCTCTAGCTGCACGCATGTTCTAAAGTAAAGTCTGACTGACTTTTCTAAAGTATGTCACTCGTTTTAAATCGTGTGGAGATTTAGTGTTTAATAGAGTCAAATGCTTATTTGGAATTTTAATTATATATATGATTGTAATAAAGATAATATTAATACTATTAAGGTTTTTATTTCAATATGTATAATAAATCTCACGTCTGGTAGATATCACAATTCCTTTGATACTGAACCCTGATTGGTCATTGAGTTGGCTGTTTTCAAATTTATTAAATACCTTTTCAAAAATTAGTGGTGGAAAAATATAAGCTTAGATTTGAAATACTTTAAAAAAAAAAAAAACTAGGAAAAGGCAGCTAACGCCATTAAAACAATGACGTCAAATCCTAAGTGATTGCTCATAGTTATGTAACTACTATAAATTGGTATAACATTCGGGCGTAGTCTATCTTAGTCTACCCCTTGTTAACAAACATGAATGCTGAATCCGAGAATGTGTTTGTAATACAAAGGTTGAAATTTTCAACTCGCATCACCAATCTTAAACTATGACGTCAACCATTAAAATTTAGAAAATTTATTTTTCCAATATTACAATACGTGCAACAGGAACTCAACTTATATTATTAAAAGAGTCAGAAGCAGAAGGGTGTGAAGTGACCAAATGTGACTTTTAGAAAAAAAGAGACGGAGAGTTAATGTAGTTTATGTAATAATAGGATTAATATATAAAATTTGTTGTTTGATGCGTTCTTCATTGAACATTTCTCAAATTTTGGAATTTTGTCACTAACAACTTTTAGCTTTTGACACTCTAATCATTCCCCTGCATAAAAGTTAAAATTTATTAATAAATTAAATTAATTAAATTCTGCAAATATATATATTTTTTTGTAAATACGATAAAATACTATTACTTGTCTTTTTAGTTCTGTAATTGTACCTTCTAATAATTGGGCTTAGTATGAGGTAATTCAGTCGTTTATTGCTTTGGAGTCCTGGGGTCAAATGCCAGTCCATGAGAAAGATCTTCTCGACTCATCCGGTTTCTCTCTATATCTCTAAAATTTTTCATAATACGGACCACACAGACACACAACATATATATATAATATTTTTATATATATTATTATATTTTATATATTATATTATAATATATATATAATATATATATATTTAATATTATATATATATAATCTATATATATATTATATATACAATGTATAATACTATATATATTATATATATCTATATATATATTATATCCTAATATATATATATAATTATATATCTATATATATTATATATATATATATTATATATATATATATATATATATTACTTATAATTATATATATAATAATAATATAATATATACAATTTATATATTCCACTTTCAGAATAATTTCATGAAAGTAAAAGACTTTTAACCGTAAAATTTTTTGCCATTCAACGTAAAAATATTTCTCCATTTTAAGGGGACGTTTTCTGCTACTCTTATATCATGAAGAAATGAAAAAATAATTCTTTTATTTTAAATTTTTTCACTTTCATGTTAGATTCTCTATTGGGTATTGTGTTATTTTTATTCTTTGGTCGTGATATATATATATATATATAATATATATATATATATATATGGTTTAGTTATAATATTATATATATATATATATTATATAATATATATACAGTATGAATTATATATATATTATAATATCCATATATATATATATATAGTATATTATAATCATATATATATACTATATATTACACTATAATTATATATATATTATATTATATCTAGATATTTCTACAGTATTTACATATATATATATATATCTATCTAAAAAAAAAATCAAAATTTAATGGTATTAGATATAAAAAAATATAAATAATGCTTTTTTACAGTTTATATGAATATTATAACATTTAAAATATTATATTATAAAAGATATTTCTATATATATATATATATATATATATATATATATATATATATATATATATGCGTTCAAAGTGGATCAAATATACAAATAAAACTCTTGAAAAATATTGTAGTGAAACATTTTGACTGCTAAAAAATTCTTGATGAAATAAGCTGATTCTTGACCTAAATTTCGATCATAATTGCGTAGACTTCTTTCGAAGTGTATTATAGCAGTATGACATTGACCTTCATATTTTTATTTCATGAATTTATTGAAAAATTCAGAAACACTCTCTCCCATTGCAGACCTGACGAAACCTTTTCAGATTATCTTAACTTTTTTAACTCAAAGATCATCTTAGAATGATAAAGATATCACACAAAATAATTACTTTGAAAGTGGTGCTGTATGCTTTGATCCTTCTCCTTTAAAATCTTTCTTCTTTGTAGCTTTTATATCGATATATTACTTTGATCCAATAAAACCTGTAATAAGTATTAAAAAAAAAGGTTAGTCATAAATACCTAAATTTTTATCCGATTTGGACAAAAAAAAATAGACAAAATATATCTTTCTTCAAGTTTTAAAACGTTTATTTTAGTTTTTTTTATGTCTCAATTCATTTTCATTTTCATGCTATGGTCAATGGTATAAAGATTTATCGTCTAGAACCCCATTGGATGAAATTATTCTATCTAGAACCAATTAACACCTATGTCAAATTTAAGTGTACCAAAGATTTTTCTTCATAAATTTATTTTCACTAAAAAAATTTTTAATATACATCAGATCTACATGAAATTTTCAGAGTTTTCAAAACAATTTTATGTACGCTGTACTATTTTGCATCTGTTCACCGGAAAAAATTAAAAATTTGCCTTGAACAGATGCAAAATGGTTGGGGATGCAAAATATTTTCAAAATAAAAAATGTATATCAGCCAATGTGTAATTAAAAATTTGGAAACTTCCACTTTAAAAAATAGATAAATTCAAAAAGGTAATTTACCAGTATAGACAAGAATCATTGTTATTATTTAAATTTTTAACTAATATATATTTCAAACTGAAAAGTCCAATGCTGGATCGTAAAGATCCTTTAAGCAGGTAAGAGGAAATGTTTTCCTTACTTGTGTTTGGTTCGGAGTAGTTTTACCCTAGCTCATAAGCTAACCAACAGGGCTAGCATGAGGCCCCACTCCACGCAAAGGCAGCCAACAACCGCATCACCGTGGTGCGTCCCGCCCGCGTCCGCCGCCCGCCGCGTGCGCCCCGCAGGCGCAAATATTATTCCGCGTTACCGCGCCGCGTGCGCCCGCAGGCAGCAATATTTCCACGTCTCGCACGCAACACATACACAACACACAATCACACACACACACGCACACTCATTACAAATATAATCTTATATATATTATTAAATCATTTTATTTTGGTTTTATTAATTATACTTATTGTTATTTATCCACTTCATGCCTATTGTTTATTTATTTAGAATACACATACACACATACACACACTACACACACAAACACACAACACACACGCAACGCCTCACACTCACATTAACATTATACGTATAATTTGAATAATACATAATTTATTTTATTTTATTATTAATATTAGTGTTATTTACTTCATGCCTATTGTTATTATTATTTAGAAAACAACACACACAACACACACACATACAAACTTACAGATACGCACACACACACACACTCTCGATATTTTGATGCCTCAACTTTGATGGCCTCAGCTTTTTGATGCCGGTCAACTTTGGTCCGATTATTTCCTTTGACATTTTGATGCCTCAGCTTTTGATCTCAACTTTGTGCCTGCAGCTTTTTGATGCCGTCAGCTGTTGATTCCTCAACTTTAAATACTTAGCTTTGGTACGTCAGCTTTGGTGCCGCTTCATCTTTGATGACTACAATCTTTGATTGGACGTCATCTTTTGATACCACCTAATATTTGGATGAATGTATCTTATAGTCAGTTACATTACACTTTATAAACATATTATATAACATACACTAATATATCTTCTTATTTCAAGCAACATAGGCACATACACATAGACACTTACGCTCAACACCCTAATAGACACTTACACTCACACACACAACAATATATTATAATATAATATATATATATATATATATATATATATATATATTATTTATATATATATATTATATATATATATATATATATATTATTAATATATATGATATTTCATTCGCGAGGAATGATGGCACTGCGGTATCGACGCGGCGTGCGATGTACGCGAAATTTATTGCGCCTACAGCGGTCGCACTGCGGAAAGGGCGGGAACGCGGAAATATTGCGCCTGCGGGCCGCTACGCGGCGGGCGGTTGACGCGGGGGACGTCAACCAGCGGTGTGCGGGGTGGCTGCCTTTTCAGGGTGGGGCTCATGCTGAGCCTTGGTGAGTGGTTAGCTTATGAGCTAGGGTAAAACTACTCCGACCAATCACAAGTAAGGAAAACATTTCCTCTTACCTGCTTAATAGGATCTTACCGATCCAGCATGTTTCAGTTTGAATATATTTATAAAAAATAATAATAACAATTGATTCTTGTCTAATATTGGAGATTATTCTTTTGACCTGGTATTTTAGTGATTTAAATTTAGACCGTCTAAACATATAGGCTATCCTAAAATTTATAAGGTCATAAATTTAGGACCTATAACTTAAGTTATTGCATCAGCATGGTTCAAGAAAAAGTTTAAGTTTGAAATATATTTTGACCTGGAATTATGGCTTAAAATTCAACCAAGGCTCGAAGAGAATGGAGCAGAAAAAAAGGATTATCCTACACACATTTGTACAGAAGAGAAAGGTTCTAAGTTTCGTATCTGTAAGGGTAGAGAGTGCGGGTTGTTGTGTTTTCTCGTGATGAGATTTGGTCAATGTACAGTAATATGGAATGGAAGATAATTATAGGAATATAAGAAAACCCGAATTAATTTAAAAAAACTTTGAAAAATATTGTTTAGTGTAACAGAGTGAAAGTAATGATAGAATGAATAAGTGAATAAATTGGTGAATATTTTTAAATAATTAACTTTGAGAATGACTTTAAATGGGAGGAGGAATAAGTGTGGTTATGTTGATAGCAGGAGAGTAAGCCTAGTTTGTGTTATTCATTTATCTTTGGTGTGGGTCTGAAATAGATGATGTAAAACAGTAAGTGAATAGAACAAAACGTGGCATCATGCTTGATGCTAGATAGGGGTGCTAGGGCTGGCCTTACTGATTTACTGATTTATTTGCTTTAAGAGCTACGTAGAATATATGTTTTTAAATAAAAATTTCATTAAAATTTTATGTAAAACGTTATTTTAAAACTTGAATAGTTAATAAAATTTTTATAAACAAAAAGTATAACAGTTAATAATAATAATTCTTTGTTCAAAGATAATGATTTGTTTATTATAGAAGTTTTTAAGAAACTTTGAAATAATTTTAAAGTATATTTGAATGAGAAATATAAAATGTACGTGTTTAATTAAACATAAAATGTTTTAATAAATTATACGTTAAATATTATGGGTGTAAGTGAGTGTGCGTGTGTGTGTGTGTGTGTGTAAGTAAATCTGTGTGAGTGGTTAAGTAAATCTGTGTGTGAGTGTAAGTAAAATATGTGAGTGTAAAGTAAATTATCTGTGTTGTAAGTAAATCTGTGTGTGAGTGGTAAGTGTAAATGTAAGTGTCTATGGGTAAATGTAAGTGCATAGTGAATGTGTGTAGTAAGTGTCATAGTGAAATGTGTGTATAAGTGTAAATGTGGTAAGTGTGTGTGTGTGTGTGTGTGTGTGTGTTGTGTATGTGTGAGTGCTGTGTATGTAGTGTAAATGTAAGTTTCTATGGGAAAATGTAAGTGACAGTGAATGTGTGTATAAGGTCATAGTGAATGTGTGTGTGTATAAGTGTAGTGTGTTGTGTGTGTGTGTGTGTTGTTGTGTGTGTGTGTGGTGTGTGTGTGGTGTGTGTGTGTGTGTGTCGCTGGGTGTGTGGGTGTATGTGTGTTCTAAATAATAATAAACAATAGGCATGAAGTAAATAAACTAATAGTATAATAATAAAAAATAAAACCTCAAAATAGATAAAAAATAAATAAAAATAATAAAAATAGGAGGAGAAATAAATAAAAAGAATAAAAATAAAAAGTATTAAAACAAAATAAAATTAAATTCTTTGGTTAGAAAATCATAAATATGTTAATAAATATAGGGACGAGTTAAAACAGGTAAACATAGTGAGTTAAAGCATGTAGAGTGCCAGTAAAGTTAAAAATACAGTAAATGCAGAAAGTTAATGAGCAGTAAAGCAGGAAGTTAAAGCAGTAAAGGCAGAAAAGTTAAAGCAGTAAAGCAGGAAAGTTAAAGCAAGGTTAAGCGGAGTAAACAAAAGCATAACGCTAAATAGCTCTTAGGTGGTTAGGTAACACGTGGCTATGTGATTTACTGAATTTAGCTGCGGTTTAGTGAGAGTAATTGTAATGATATTGGAGAGTTTAAAGGGGCGAGTAAAAAAGCATGTGGGTTAGAGAATGCAGTAGAAGCAGAAAAGCAAAAACAGTAAAGAAGTTCAAAATAAAAAACCAGGAACTAATGTGACCCTTAGCCGATGTTTGGGATAACAACCTCTATTGATTTACTGATTTTACGTGCGTTTTAGAGTGTAATGCGGTGAGATGCGGTATGTGCAGCCTGTAAAGCAGTAAAAGTACAGTAGAGTTAAAGCAGTAAACATAACCAGAAAGTTAAAGCAGTAAAGCAGTAAAACAAGAAGTGTTTTATATACTCCAGGGGTTAGGTAACACCCCTATTGATTTACTGAGATTACGGCTTGTATTAATGTCTGGAATGAGTTCGAGTTCAGGCAGTAAAGCAGACTGAGTTAAACCTAGCATAGTAAATTACACCTTGTTAGAAGTTATAAGCAGTAAAGGCAGTAAACTAATATAGGCATCACTAATCCCTTAGGTGTTAGGTAAATCACCTCTAAAATTGGTGATGTTACAGGAGTGAATGTATACTGGCTTTAAGGTATGTGCAGATGTTTATTTTTTTCATGAGAAAGTTTTCTTTATTACAATTGTAATGAAGGACAGACTAATTATATGTAAGGTATTATCAGAACACTCTGGAGTGTTTTCTGTACTGACATCAATTTTTGAGAGAATTTGTATAGGATTTAAAAAGTTATTAGAAGATAGCAGAAAACTATTACAAAAGAAATAATGGTTGTAGGATACAAAAGTAATAAGAAAGGGAATAAAAGAATAGAAATAAAAGTTGATGCTCATTTCTTTGCTGTAGCAAAAGGTAATTGAGAAGGAAAGTAAAAAACGAAATGCAAAGGAGGTTTTAAGGAAGGAGAAGAAGAAGGACAATGATAGAAGGATATACATGCAAAAAAATATAGAGGAGAGAATTCGATTAACGAAAGTCCAAAGCATGTTTTTTTACAGAGATATTGTGAGTTATAAGTTAAGATTAAGGACTCCTTATGATAGAATTATGAAGTATATACACCTGCAAAGATATTAGAATATGAAGCGAGGATACAATGTATGCCGGGAAGTTGTGGATTAGGGAAGTGTATAGAGGAAAGAGATAAGAAAGGAGAATGTCTGAACAGAACCTCCAAATGTATTATTGAAATATTTATGGATCGAACATCCGTGATCGTTCATCATTGTTTTAGATTTGTTGTCTTGATTATGGCGTTCGTGTATCGATGACAAATATATAGATGGAGGCAGATGCAATTATCCGATCCGAGCTTGCGGAATCATATCTCTCCAATCGTTGCTTATTTGATGAGCTCTAATGCGATAAGAAAAAAAGGTTTTGTTATTAGGCCTCATTCGAATTCCAACTCCACGTTTTAATGAAGTACGGATCAAGTGTTTGTTTTCCTTCTTCTCTTCTCTTCTCTTCTCTTAAGGAATATAAATCTACCTGTTTTTCTCTCTCTTTTTATTATTCCTTGCAAATTAAATATTTTCTTTTCATAGTTTATATATCTTATTTATTGAACATTATAATTAATTTTTATAAATTTTATTATTTTGATTGTATTGAGCCCTATTCTTTTCTTTAGTTTCTGTTTTTTACTTAATCATTTATTTATTTATATAATAGTGTGTACTAGAATTTATTTTGTTAATTTATATTTTTTTTTTATTTATTTATTCTAAGTTTATTATTTATTAATTATTGTATATTTATTTTATTTATTTAGTTATTTTTTATTAAATTCATTAATATTTGTAACAATAAATTCTATATCTATATGAGTTATTATCATTATCATTATCATTACATTATCATCATCAATGTTATTTCTATTCAATTATTTATAATTATCATTTATCATTAGCATATCATTATTATTATTGAGTTATTTATTATTATTATTGATTACGAATTTATGTATCAATATATATATATTAGTATTCGATGATTTATATTTTATTAATATATTATTATTAATTATAAATTTATTTATTAAAGATCAATTTACTTAATTTATTTTATGTTATTTATATAAATTATATTAATTGTTATTTGATATTATTTTAAATTACACGATAAACTGAAACGTCCTGGAGAAAGCAGAATTTTAATGATAGTTTATCATTACAGCTTAAACCCGATCCAAACGACCTATGCCGGTATTTCTTAGAAATGACAAGATATTTTTGCCCTCTTCAGATGCACGATTCTTGAATAAAATATAAATACAATATGATCTTTAGTATAATAAAAGATTATTTTACCATTGTAAGTAACTATTACAATCTTCTCCGAAAAGTATCTTCTACAAGGAATTTAAAAATTTTATCTCTCATATATTAATATGATTTTATGATCTCATTTACTGCATTAAAAATCAAATTACTTGTAAATTACAATACTAATAACAAAAATATATTATATGAGAAATGAGTTGACATCTCATATGTTCGAAGGGTACCTTTCACTTGACTTGCTTCTTCAATATATAGAGCTGTTTTCATATATCAGAAGAATAGTTATAATATTATATAGTAGAAATTAAATCAAAGGTTTAAATGTTACAAAAATTGATCATAATTATTTCCCCTTAAGATTAGAATATACAATAAAAATATCATTTTTTTTCTTTGATTGAGTGATGCGAGAAGCCGCTTTCTTCTGTATGCTGCTTATCGGGCGTGATTGTTGTGCGGGACAGAGGGTGGGTGGGTTGCATCGTTTTTTCAAATGGTGAAATATTTTGCTCGGGTCTATACTATTATGTTAGTCGACATCCTCCACTGTTAGTAGGGGTGTGATCGTTGTGCGTAGTGCGATATAAGAAGGCAGTAATCCACTGTTTCGAAAGCCACACAGTTGCAATGCTGGTACACAAACGTCATACTACTTCCCACCTCCGAAAGCGCTTCACTGCGGAAGATATGAGAAGCCCAAATGAGCCAGTTTCAATGGCGTTCGTATGTACGATCTTAATATAAGCTGGTCTCCGCGTCGATGTATTGCTTTAATCTGCGCTCTTGTAAAAGTAATAATTTTAATTTGTTCTCTTCATCTTTTTCTGAGCTGAGTATTGTCAGTTTGGAGTAAAATATAATTACAGAGTATTCCTGTACGCGTCTTGCGTCTTTTCATTCCGCATGTTACTTGGCTACAGAGGTAAATTAATTATAAAGTGTCTGCGTGAGTGAGTGATGTATCTCTATAATTTCCAGTATTTATTATTCATGATCATATTATCTCATTTTTTATTGACTCTGTGATTATTTTATATCCACTATCTTGATTATGTAGTTATGTATTTATATTATTTATTATATTATTATTCTATTTTATATGTTATTATTATTAATTATTCCATTATTATTAATATTAATAATTATATATATAAGATTTATATTTATTTATTTAAATTATTATGATTTATTTATTTGTATTTTTCTTATCTGATTTATATTATATTGTATATATGTGTTATTATATTATTATTATTATTATTATATTATTATTATTATTGATTTATTATCTGATTATTATTATTATTTATTTTATTTTAAATTCAATTTTTTGAGTAATTCTGATTCATTCTTATATCAAAGAAATTCATTTATTATTATTATTGTTTATCTTTATATTATTATTATTATTTATATATTAGTGGAATTTCATATATAATAATTAATTTAAAAATAAAAACAAAAATAAATTATAAAAATATTATTCATTATTAAAACTGATAATTCACTTATATATTGTGAGCTTATAAAAAATACTTAGAAAAGGGTATTATTATGTATTAAATTACTTTGTTTATTTTAAAGTATATTCAGTAATTTATAATTTTCATAAAGTTTTATTACATTACCCTCCATCGGAACCTTATGGGGTAAAATTTCATGTGGTTTTTATTTGAGGATAATCCAGTTAACCATGAAAGGAGCATAAATAAAAATAACGTACTTATCCTTTTTTTAATTATATCTACCTTATTTCATTTTTATATAATTATTAAAATATGTTTTTTATTTATTTTTATTATTTTTTAATGCTTAAAATAATAGGATTTATTTTACATATATTTATTTTATATATATAATTATAGATTTATGTGGAAATAGTGTATTGGCGTCCAAAATTCTAGTAGTTTTGGTGATGTGATTATTGACCGAGTCATCAAGTAAGTGACTTAGCGCTACATCAATGAGTCTAGCAGTTATAGGAGTTTATCCCAACTACGTCAAACCCCTCTCTCTCTCTCTGATTATCACAACTCTCCTCTCAAACAGTTCTATATTTTTGCGCAGTTAGTCACTGCAATCCGCTACGCATCCTATCCATCTCACCAAGACTCACTCCGCATCCGCACTCTCTCCACTCTCACAATAACCGCACACTGCATAACAGAGCCCCGACCTCCAGCCTATGGGTGAGCCGAGTCGGCCGAAACCCTGAGTTTGTGCTATGATAAGAGTTATTCGGATGAAAAAGAACGAAAATTTTATATAATTTATTTATATATTTTAATTTGATACTTAATGAATGATTATTTAAGTTTTCCACAATAAGTGGAAAGACAGATGTAATGAGATAGGTTTGATTCTCTAACTTTTATTTTGATTAATCTCCACTCTCTACTCGTACTCTCTCTTTCGTGCTCGCTCTCGCTTTCCTCTCTCTTCTCTCTCTAGCGGATATTCTTTCTCTGCTTCTACTATAATTCTATACTCGTGCGACATAATTTTAAAGTTTAAAAACAAAACTATCATGACTAACAAAATCAAATAAAAGTTATATTTGTGAGTAGGTGCTGTTTTTTTTTTACCATAAAATTAACGTTTAAGATAAATCACATTATTCATAACCCTGTCTCAGATCATCTCTTCTCCTCATCTCTCTCTACTTCTATATATAAGTCTACTACTCTCATCTACTATATACTCTCTCTCTTCATCTCATCTCTCTCTCTCATCTCTCTCTCTCTCTCTACTCTTCTCTCTCTCTCCTCTCTCTCTGCTTAGTAGTTAGGTATTAGGGTTATTGGTCAGGCAATTTTATATAATCGTTTTTATATCTCTCCCTTTTAGGGGTGTTTAGAAGAGGTACTAGTTAAACTCCCTCCTCACTGTTTTAAACTTAGGTATCCTTCACTTATTTGATGACGAAGGTTAAGATAAGTAATATACCAAATGTATTCGAGTCATTCACCTCCAAATATAGTTATACACTCTAAGAGATGGGATCTGAGTGATATTAGCATTAGCGACTCATAACTTTGTCCATACTTTAGATCATCCACAGTTCCGTGCTAAGAACCAGCGATAGCCTTTATATGTTCGTGAGCCTGCGCTAATTCTAGCGAGAACTTTCATTTATGCTCATCACATATTTTAATAACATAAATAGTCTGCCCACTCCATTTCCGTATGAAGCTGTCTAGAGATATTGCATTCTTTCTCTTCTGCTTGCTCTTGCACCCTATCATTACACCCAAAAATAGGTTAGGCAAATAGGGACAAGTTTCTCAATCATACCAAATTACTCTTTATGCCGATTGTTCCTCTTACTATTTCCGTTTCAAATTTAACCAGGCGCGTTCTCTTTCTAACTAATCTGATTCATGATATTGCAAGAGAAAAATCACCACATAACTAAAATTGTTCCACAGCACTACTGCTCTATCTCTCCCATTTCGGTCTGTCATTAGACGTTTTAGATGAATACATCGACAAATTTATTTTATCTCTCACGTTGACATACATATGACGTTCTCATCTATCGGAACACTTGCGAACTAAGATTTCAGTGAGTATAGGAAAAACTACCGGTAATACTATTATTACAAGCGTACGGACTAGGAGAGGAACTAATTACCCAACACAACTTCTCACCAATAGTATCAAACTTTCGTGATCTCCGCCATTTCTCACTCTATCTCTATTAATATGTCATCCCATCCGTCCCTCATCCACCCTCTCTTGGCGACTTTTTCAAGGCCCACGCGAGGCTTGTCCCTATTCTCTAGCTCCTCTTATGTCAGATTTGTAACTCGGCGTATTATGATTCTCTGTTCTACTCTCCTCTCTTACTCACTCGGCTGTATGCGGCCTCACCCCTCATTGTGCATCTTCTTAGCTCGTACCCAACAATTTCAAAGTGACTCGCGTGGCGGAAAACTCTCCCGTGAAAGTAAGAAAATCCAAAACGTTCCCTTGAGAGTCAGTAGAGGCATAATCTCAGAAAAATGAGAATAGTACTTAAGATATTATGCACTCAACTCTCCTTTTAGATTTCTGTTTATCCTCACGCAAGCCTTATATAAGTCTACTCAATCTCACTAATATTGGAATTCTCTATCTTTAAAGGCATATAAGCATCTCATATTACTACTTCCTCGTGTATTAACTCACTTTGGTGTTCGTCTTCTTGCTCTCCATTTCGATCTTCTGAGGCAAAAGGTCGTCAGCTTGATCCTTATGTGACTCAACCTTGGAACCCTTGTATTCATTTGAAACTCTTGTAACAAATTTGCTAGGAGTCCATGCCCCCACCACTTCCCCCCCCCTCTCTCTCTCTCTCTCCTCTCTCCCCTCTCTCTCTCTCTCATATATATATATAATATAAAAGGGTATATATCTATATATATATATATATATATGTTATATATATATATATATATATATATATATATATATGTTGGTTGCTTATATATAGTAGAGAAAGAGGATCTGTATATATATATATATATATATATATATATATATATATATATATATATATTATATATATATATATATATATATATATATATATATATATATATATATATATATATATATATATATATATATATATATATATATATATATATATATATATTTTTTAGGATTAATCAATATTTTTCGCTGCTCAAACTGGAACCTTTCCGGAATCCTGGAAAGTCTACTGGAAGCTGGGCCGAACTTGTGAGTTCGACACCTAACATAAGCTGCGTTTCCAGAAGCCCGACTGCAGCCCGGGCGGGCACACAGGCGCACATGCATCGTTTCCAGAGCCCGTTTGCGCACTTCTACGTCACGTAAACGTCACAGTCAGGCACCCGTTGTTAAATCCTCGATTTCGGGAATTAATAAACGGGCGGGCTGCGCAGAAGAATACTTTGTTTACAAACTGTCGGAAATGGCTTGCCAAAATTTTTTAATATTTTAGTTAACTTTTATATTAAGGATACTAATGATCCGACGGGCGTGCTCGGCCGTTTCCAGGTACTAAAATTTCCTGTTCTCTGATTGGTTAATGTAATTTTTTTCAATTCGAAGCGTTTCCGAGTCGATTTTGCACACGGGCTGCACTCGGGCTTCTGGAAACGCAGCTATTTTCTACTTAAAACTTGTCTGATTAACAAGTGGAGTCTCTCTAGAAGTATCTGGCATCTTGTCATATCCATACTGTGAGCTCTTAGTTCTGTAAGCCAAAATTTGGATAAGCGGATCAATAAATTTATTAAGTAAAAAAGGAATATACTATAGCTGCGTTTCCAGAAGCCCGAGTGCAGCCCGTGTGCAAAATCGACTCGGAAACGCTTCGAATTGAAAAAAAATTACATTAACCAATCAGAGAACAGGAAATTTGAGTACCTGGAAACGGCCGAGCGCGCCCGTCGGATCAGCTGGCAATTGTAAACAATACTCTTATCATGGGCGTATACAGGGGGGCTTGTCCCCCCCTAAATCTTGGCGAAATAAAAAAATGAACCTTATATTTTTGCCAGACGACGTTTTTAAGGGTTTATTAGTGGAAAAACTGAAAAAGATACATCAATCGATAGATAATGAAGTAGTAATTATTAATTACAAACGTATTATAAATATTTTATATATATATATATATATATATATATATATATATATATATATATATATATATATATATATATATATATATAGTATATATATATATATATATATATATATATATATATATATATATATATATATCAGCTGTCAATTGTAAACAATACTCTTATACTTATATGTATCTATTTTATGAAATGATACGATATATTAGTATCCTTAATATAAAAGTTAACTGAAATATTAAAAA
>JABUQX010084232.1:0-10000 GCA_015478945.1 Trachelipus rathkii | reverse complement strand
TCTTCTTCTTCTTCTTCTTAAATATTACATTCTGACCAGTAAAGACAACCCTTTTATCCAGAATTTTCATACCAGGAAAATTTACCATTTTTAAATACAATTAATTTTTATATACAATTTAAGAGTAAATATATATATATTTATATGTATAGTTATAAATATATATATATATATATATATATATATATGTAGAGTTGTTATATATATATATATATATATATATATATATATATATATATATATATATATATATATATATATATATAGAAAAATATATTTATTTATATATACACATATATATATATATAAATAATATATATATATATATATATATATATATATATATATATATATATCTATATATTTATATATATATAAATAGGTATATATATATATATATATATATATATAGGTTTATATATATATATATATGTAATATATATATATATAAGTATATATATATATATATATATATAGAAATTTTTTAAAAGGCAAATAATATAGTAAGAGTTACTTTACCTGCGAGATTTGGACCCTATACAAAAGAAGCAAACTAATGAGATTTACTTGAATTAGCGAAGAGATATTGGATAAGTCAACAAATTTATATAAAGATTAGACTTAAATAAAGATGGAGATGACAGTCAAACATGAGGAATGACGATATTTATTTAAATGTGATATTAAATTTTTACTCTAGCTCAAATATGGAATGTCCAAGAAAATGATCATGTAATAGATATTCGGAATTTGAATAATTGTAGTAGTAGTAGTAAACTGGTAAACAAATGCGAAAGACAATCAATACCGAAAGTATTAGGACTGTGTCCCGCATAATGGTTTAGTATAAATATAGGTTCGTGATTATACATATTTTTTTATACTTGGGAGGTACTGAAATTAACAGAACTGAGATGGTCAGTTTTAATTAATTAATCAGTGGTCGATATATGAATCGATCCATTTTTGGAACTGCGTGGAAAATAGAAGAAGGAAAAGAGTTCAAGACTCACACAGTAGATATGTTATCGGTTGTAAGTAAAGGGTCATGAAGGTGGAAAAGGATGAACCGTTTAGAATGCAAGCTCTTCCAAGAATTTAAAGAAAAATACATGGTAGTAATAAGGCAAGAAAGACCATATATATATATATATATATATAGGTAGCATAGATGTGGCCGCTGTGCGAGTGGGACCCACCCGAGAAATGATATGCCTACGCTATGTATGCATGCTCAATGTCGAACAACATTCTCATACATCAAATAAAGATGTATGAGGAAGAACAACATATACTCATTTATCTTTATAAGACGAATTAGAGCACCTAACCTCTTTGAAGCTTGTTTTGTGGAAAAAACAAGGATATCCTTCCAAGAAAATATGAAGAATATTTGGATAAAGAAATGCTTGAGATGAATAACTGAGATTTTCAGATATTGAATACAACCACGCTTTCTCTGTACCATTTTAAAATTTGAGAAATATCAGAGGTGAGCTACTCCAAGGCCGTCCTCCTGTTATCGGTTATTTGAAGTTGAGTTGGATACATTTAATGTGAAATAAGTAGTGAAGGGTTAAATCATTAGCATAAAGGTGAATAAATTATGGTTATTGAGAGGAGGTGACTAATGAAAAGTAGAAACAGAGTTGAATATATTCTAATCCTGAGGAAAGCCACTATTGACAAATTCAAAGCATGCCGGCGGGTGACCGTCTAAAACAACATCTATTGTATGACCAGAAAGGAATTCATAAAGCAGGATAGATACTGAAAAGTGGAAGTTTTATAAGTCATAATATCTTTATGTGATACTCTACAGAAAGTTTTCAATATCTCTAGTGCCGCAGCAAATAGTTGACCAAAGTGCAGAAGGAAACGGGACCAAGAATCAGAAATAAGAAAAGAAAGATCACCAGTCGGGAGCTCCTTATACGGAAGCCATATTCACTAGAGATAAAATTAAAAGATTTAAAATATTTCCAAATCTGACTCTTAATTAAGGATAGATTGGAAAAAATAGAGGTAAAAGCGATTAGGAGATAGTTAGAGGAGGGATGAGAGGTATCCCCGTTTTTGGCACTGTTTGAATGGGTGAACGCTTCCAGGTGACAGGGAAAGTCCAAAAGGATATTCAAAGATGAAACAGTTTACGAAGTCAAGATGCAAGCTTGGAAGGTCAACCTTTCAGATCCACATCAGGACAATAACTCTTCCTAGTATTAAGCTCATTAAGATAAGAAACATGTTTATAAGATATTACTGATACGAGAATTAATATATATATATATTATATTACGTAATATATAATATTATATTTATGTATGAGTGTATATATAGGTATATATAAAATAGGAGTTATAGTATACTGAGTATAGGTTTATAGTGTGAGTATAGTATAAGTAAAAGAGAAGTTAATGAGATTTGAGATAGTTAGCATAGTCTAAATAAGTACTTATAGATCGCATATTACAAGAAGTAGATGGGACTATGTTATGTGCTGGAACCACACAGATATATTTGGTTGATCATACTCCAAACCAAGGGTGAGCAACTAGTTCTCTTTTAGTAGTATGTATAAACTACTATTTGATCGCTATGAACACTAGTAAAATTTTGGCACTTAAGCAGTTTAGTGAATAAAGGTAGATAAAGAAGTGGATGTCAATAGGTCTTCAACCCACACACCCATGTTCCTGAATTGTTAGGTGTTTAAGAGAAGGTATAAGCCATAATTTAAAATTTGGTTTACAGGAAAAAATCTAATAATATAAATCCAAATTCTAAGAATTAATTAATAGAATACATAAAAGTACACGATATCTAGGATACGGAATAGTGTGATATGCTTTCAAATAAAGATAGTAATAAGATATGATATTGTAGATGAAAACTACAGAAAGTAAAAAAAAGAATTAGAATAAGTATATGGAGGGAGAGAGAGGAGGGTAATATGAAGAGATATAGGATGTAGAGGGAGAGGATAGAGAGGAAGAGAGGGGGAGGGTGAGAGAAGAGGGGTGGAGGGAGAAGAGTGGGAGTAGAGAGTGTTTACTAGGGTTCCTTCAGAGTTAAATAAGATTCAAGTATATTTTAAAGAGTGGAGATGTGGAAAGAGGAGAGTGATGCTGTTATTCTGAAGAATCATACTCGGGTTTTATATACACAGAGAGTTGATTTAGTATTTACGCCGATGAAGATAGGACGGAGAGGTGGAGGGGGAGGTGAGGTGGAGGAAGTAAGGATGGAGGTGATGAGGTAAGGATGAGTGGGAAGGTAGATAGGAGAGGGAGAGGGTTAGTAGGGTAGCGGGGAGGTGGGTGAAAGAGAGAGGAGGAGGGGAGGGGGGGGCAGAGGGATGAAGGGGGAGGGAGAGAGAAGTAGATAAGATCAAAGAAGGAGAGAGGAGGAGTGTGGAGGGTGAGGGAGGAAGGGATAGCGTGAGGTGATGGAGGGAGTGATGGGAGGGATGAGGGAGAGGTGGGGTGAGGTAGAGGTGATGAGGAGGAAGGAGCGTAGGTGGGGGAGGGGGGGGGGTGAGGAGGATGGTTTGATTGGCGGGTTCTCACTAAAGGATATAAAGGAGGAGGTAAGAGGATGTTAAGTAGTAGGGAAAGGGAGATAGGGGGTAGAGATAGGGAGGGGGGAGGGGGGGGGGAAAAGGGGAGGAGGTAGAGTAGGGAAAGATGGTATGGGGACGGGTAGTAGATGAGGGGAGTATGTGAGAGTGATGGAGGATGGAGAGAGTAAGATTTGGAGTGGAGGGAGTAAGGGAGGTAAGGTGAGAAAGATAGAAATGAGGGGGGAGGTATAGGGGAGAGGGTAGGGTGAGAATAGAGGGGAGTGAGTAGGTGATGAGAGTTGGGAGGGTGAAGGAAGGGGTATAAATAGTGATAGAGGAGAGAGGAGGGTGGAGTAGAGGGCGAGTTGAGGTGGGATGAGGTAGGAGGGCGATAGGAGTAGGGGCGGGTAGAGGGGGGTGTGAGTAGAGGAGAAAGGAGGGGGAGGCGGGATTTTGAGGGGGGGAGAGGGAAGCTGGCTAGAGAAGGGAGGGGAGGTAGAGATGCGGGGATAGTAGAGGCTCTATGAGGGGAAGTAGTGTAGAAGGAGAGGGATATAACTGTTGTAGTGCTAGGGGATGAAGGGTAGAGGAGTAGGGGGTAAGGATTTAGAGGTATAGAGAGGAAGTGTGAGGAAGGAGGGAGGGAAGGTACGTTATTTGATAAATGGTTAGGATGATGAGTAGGGTGATGAGGTTGTACTAGATGATAAGATGGAGTAGGAGGAGAGGGAGGGTAGGAGAAATAGAGTAGTAGGTAGGACAGATAGGGGGGTGATAGGAGGAAGTATATAGGTAGTATGGGTAGTGGAGTGGAGTGACGGGATAACTACGAGGAAGAGTTGATGAATAGAGAGAGAGAGGAGAAGAGTGAGAAGATTGAGATATAGAGATATATAGATATAGAGAATAATATATTTAGAGGAGAGTTATAGAGAGAGGAGAGAGAGAGAAGGGATGAATAGAGATAGAAGAGAGTTCAATTATGTTCAAGTGTATAATATGATATAGAGTAGAAACAAAGAAACTGAGTTATCAGTTGCATTGGAACAACAGACTTTTTTAGCACATATATAGGTACAAGTTGCTTCCGTTTAACGTCCTACCTTTAGAGCATCATCATTTATTTGTTCTGTTGCTGTGAATGGGCTCCTTCTATTCAGAATTGAAATGGTTAATGATACGTAGTTATCAGTATACTAAGAGATGATAGGAGACTCAGTTAACGACTTAGTATTCAATTGGATGCATATAGGAACAAATTGAGATAAAACCTGTAAATTCAGAGAATCACCATATAGAATTAAGATTATTATAGATGAATAAATGTCAAAACCCTAGTTAATTTTCCCACCCCAAATCAGACAGCAAAGGAATGAGACTGGAACGTAAATTCAGTGAGGAAAAATTACATTATTTACAATAGTTTAACAGTATAATTAGAAGTTTAGAATAAATAAGTTTTATGTAGGACAGACTTTAATTCGAAAGACATTACTGTATATGTCTAGACAGCACACGTTTGATAAGTGCAGTCACCGAATTCTAAGAAGGTAGATAGAGTAAAGTGAAAATGATCAACCTAATGTGTCGATACACATTTCATTCTAAATATAGTGATAATACCTAACCTTAATTCTTAAACACTAAAATAACCTAGCCTGAACCTAAAAACGAACCTGAAACATAACCTAAACCTAACTAAACTAACCGTTAACCTAAGCCTTAAATCCTAACACTAACTAACCATAACCTAAACTAAACTAACCGACGACTCTAACCACTAAATTTAACCTAACCTATAATAAACTTATACCTAATATTAACGGTCTAACTTCTTATAAATGTCCTGACAATCAGATATAAGATATAAGTAGAAGAAATTAACGATATTTCTAAATCTTTAATGTCAAGAATATTTCGAAACTTTAGAATTAGCGAAGAGTTATAGGGATAGTACAAGATATGATGCTGACTGGGGCCCGTATTTCTTCTTCACACGCTATGGATGATATGGACTCTCCAGTAAGGAGGAATAGAGTGTTGAAGTTTAAGCAGGAAGAAAACAGTTTTTCGCAAGCGTATAGTACTATGATCTATGAAGAAGTAGAAAGAATAGTTTGAGAATTCATGTGAGAGGGTAACTACCTAATCCTATCTGCTCCTATGTGTTTAATGCCTTCAAGAGTATGAGTGCAGACGATAAATATTTTAATGAGTTGAAAGGAAAGGGTGGAGGTGAATAGCTCCTGGAAAGCTTCTAGAGTGGAATGATTGAGGGAAAAGCTAGATGCTGAACTCAAGACAAGTTCAGCTATTTAGCAGAAGTAAAGACGCACATTATACTAGCGGATACAAGGGAGGTGATGAAGAGAAGGACAATTAGAATGATAATTTTTAGATTGCACAATGTTCTCCGATAAGAATGTAAGAGAGGAAGCTGATTTGACATTTTTTAGTTTCTACTCAGAACGTTTGAGTTTTAGATAGAGGTCTCGAGTTAATTTTGTATGTGTAATTATTTATTGTAACTCCTAAATACGTGAAGATGAACAATGGAACTTGTCCAATAGTTGGCTGTAACAAGATAAATGGTTATCAGTTTTAGTCAGAAGTGAACCGGATATCCGCATTCGCAACTGCTGATATTCATATAATATATATATATATTATTATTTTATATATATATATATATAAAATAAAAATTAATATATATTATAAATAATATATAATTAATTATATAATTATTATATTTATTTATATTATTATATATATATATTACCTAAATGTGTAGTAATTATAAAACAGTATATATATATATTAAAATTAAATGTTGTAATATATAAGGAGAGTGAAAGATTTTAGAGAGAGTTAATGAGAGGAGGAGAGGTGTGAAAATAAGAGAAGAAGAGAGAGATAGTAAGAGAAGAGAGAGGAGAGAGAGAGAGAGATAGGATTGCAAAGTATTATTACTAGAAGAGTAAAATAAGAGAGGATAGAGTTTGAAGATGAGAGAGAGAGGTATACATTATAGTGTTAGAGCTATATTAAAGATGAGAAAGGCGAGGCGAGGTATACATTATAGTTTAGAATAAAGAGAAAAAAAAAATTTCATACTCCATACAAAGGCGAAACAATCGTCCTCTATGAAGAGTAGCATTAGGTAGGTGAGAATTTTCGAGGCTGCTCAGTCACCCACTTCCTACGAACTTGTTAGAAAAATCATAACACTTCTAAAGAAATCATCAAATTTAAAGGAAATTTCAATTCTATTAAGAACTTAATAAGGTTAGGATTGTTTTTAAAGTTAATGCTATCAATAGTTACTGAATTTATGCAAAGTAGTAATTTGACTAAAACTGAGTTATTATGGACATTGAAAACAACATGCTTTCATTGCTATAACAGAATTTATATTAGGTATATACTACCAAAATATAAGGTACAAAAATTATATGGATACAAATATTATAGGTACAAGATTGGCTTGCAAGTTACACGTCCTAGCATATTGATTTCTGTATCCTTTTCTCATTGAATGAAGTATATAGTAGAGTTATCAGCCTAAGAGGGAAGACAGTAACAGATAGATCATTGATGTCATGATGCAAAATAGAAAATTAGAGATAAAGAAAGATATTCTTAAATATTTGCATACTATATGATAGAATTTTAAAGGTATATAATGATCGACTATCCACACGCATGCAAAGAAATTAGACGGAACGGAATGTAGATGAGAAATTACAAAGAGAAGATACTAAATATCAAAGAAAAGAAAGTTTAAGTAATTAAGTTTTTTGCTCAAAGTTTTACTGATATGACATCGATAGTGTCTAGAGCGCACTGAAAGGAAGTCATCAACGAAAGAGCAGACACAGATGAAGAGAAAAAGTGAAATCACCGTCGACAACCAAAATACATTACTTTAGGTATACTATACTTAATCTAACCTTAATCCTAACTCCGAGCCTAAAAACAAAACAACTATACCTAAAACTAAATGCGTAATGACGAACCGTAGATGCATATATGCGGAATCTAAACTCATTATACTATACCTCTAACCCTAACCTACCAACCTAACCTAACTAACCTAACCTAACGTAAATTAACCTAACTAATTTAGCGGAGGAAATATCTCTATTTATGGCGGCAAGACATAAGAATTAGATTTTAAAAGAAATTCTAAAAACTTAACAGGCAAAGAATATTTTGAAACTTTAGAATGACAAAGATCATAAACTTAGACAAAAAATTTTCTATTGACTGGGGTTCCTTTTTCTACGCGTCTGATGATGTACTCCTCCAGAAGGAGGAAAAGGTTTGTAAGTGATAGGCAGTGAGGACGTTCATGAAATGCGGTACAAGTTTTTCTCACAGTAACTCAGGAAAGTTTATGAGATCTATCTGGAGGGTTAAACTGACAACGCCCTATCGCCTCTTAGTTTAAGCTCAGAGAGTGCAGAAATAGTATTTTAATGAGTTGAAGCGAGGCAGAGAGGAGAAATAGGAAACTTTCTAGAGGGGAATAGAGGGAAAAGCTAGAGCAGACGTTCGCTTTGCAGAAGTAAGACAGACATAAATATAAAGCAGAAGATACAAGAAGAGGAGTAGAGAGGAAACAAAATTAGATAATGACATTTTAAAATTGCAAATTTCGAAGAAATAGAAATGGTTGTTGAATTTTCTACTAAGAAACGTTTTTAGGGTCTCGAGGAGATAATTTTGAGTTTCTTTTAAGTGACAGAAGCACGAAGTTTCTGAACCACACAAAGGTAATTTCTGATAAACGAAGATTATCAGTTTTAGTTCAGGAAATAGAGAACGGTGTGCGATTTCACATACGGTAATATATATATATAATATATTTATATATTAATATTATATATATATATATATTATATTATATAATATATATAATAGTATATATATATTAATATATATATATATATATATATATATATATATATATATAATCATATATATTAATATATATCATATGAAAATAATCCTAAATATGTTTTGAAGAAAAATGTGACTAAAAATGTCTTCTTTAAAATTTAAATTGTTGTTTATGGATGAATTCTTAAAAAACATTTGGTCTACAGGCTATAAGAACATTCTAAAGGAAATTATTTTTCACCATAAAGAAAAATAAAATCCTAATATTCAAGATAATATAATGATGTATATAATCTCTTCTTGTTTTTTTTTATCGATTTCTTATATAAATCGATTTTTTTCATATTTAAAATTTAAAAAGACATCATCATAGGCTTTATTGATTCAAATAATGTGATTTAAAGATTTCTTTCCTGCTAAATTCCATAACCTAATAACTCTCGCATGCAATATAGACAGAATTTCTCTTTATAAAAATAATTAATTATTAAGCAAAACCTTTCTTTAAACTAATAGTCTAACGCCAGATGTATGAATTTTTTTTTTTTTTTTTATTTTTTTTTTTTTTTTTTTTTTTTTTTAAAACTTTACATAGTTTTTTTTTTTTGTTACTTGAAAAATATTTAATTATTAATCAAGATTACGTTAATATGCCTCTAAATTCATCTTTCTATAATCCTCCCATCCATCATTTCAATTATCCAAAGCATTGTGAAATTGATAGATCGATCTACAACTAAACTGTTTATGCTCAAAAATCTGGACCCCAACTTGAAACAAGTCCCAACCCCTGACTAAAACATTTCAACATAGATCTTATTACATTTATAATAATATAAATAGGAATAATAATTCTATTATAACTTATTAAATTATATTATAATATACATATTATAATATAATATATTATTATATATTATACTATATATACTTATATATTTATAACTACATATAATATATATAATATGATGTATAATATATATTTATTCTAAATATTTAATATTATATATATATATCTATATATCGATATATTACATATATAATATATATATTATAATATATAATATATATATATTATATATTTTATATATATAATATAATTAATATTTAATTTAATATATATGATACATAATATTTATATTTAATATATATATTAAATATATATATATTATATATAATTGAATATAATATTTATATAATATTATATATATAATTATATATATATATAGTTATATAATCTAATAATTATATATGTAATTATTAAATATTAAATAATTATTATAGTATATATACTATATATTAATTATTATATACTTAAAATATATATTTAATTAATATATATATTTTAATATAATATATATTTATATATATATATTATATTTATATATTTATAATTATTATATATATATATTTTAAATATATAAATAATATAATAAATTGTTCTATAATATTATATATATATTATAATAATATATATATATTATATATAATTATTTCATAGGTGTTAATATAATTATATTTATACTTTATTATAAA
>JABUQX010084231.1:25000-35188 GCA_015478945.1 Trachelipus rathkii | reverse complement strand
TACTAATACTAATATATATATATACCTTTATTATACACATCTTACTTTTGAAATTAGTACACGTTATACACTGATCAATGTTTCAGGGTACTATACATGTCTAAGCCCTGTAAATCATATAGATTCTCGTAGCCTTCTGAGGGACTTATTCTGCGGACTATCTCTATTGAATTAGGATATTGAATCTTATGGTTATCGCATTGACTCACTAAAGTAAGCTTATATAATTATTTATTAACTATTTAATAATAATATATATACCTAAAATTACCTATATTAAATATATATATCATTATAAATATAACTATTATATAATATATACTTATATACTACTACCTATATTAATCATATCTTAATCAACATATTATGACTATTATCTCATACTAATATAATTATACATACCTACTACTCACGAGTCTATTAATTCATTAAATTTACCGTGATACTCATATGCGATACATCGGAGCTTCACACCATTATATTCCATGATATAATATTGGCGGATTTAGCTATACTAGATAAGACTACCTATACCCTGTGATTCTCTTATCATACTACATCCCCTCATTCCCCCTGGTAGGCTCTCGATTTCAACTTTTTTTTTATGCTGATTTGTATCGGTGTGCGGTAGACGTTGCGGGGTGGGCTATTAAGAGATTTTAGAAAAAATACTTAGACCCAGCTTAAGACAATGCCTGGAATAGAAGTACTTCAATTCTCTTAACGTTTTCGATGTACGAGTGCAGCACATGCTGCCTTAGACAGGGACTTTGGGATTGATATCTCACGAAAGCAACATTTAAGGGGGCTGATACTAACTGCACCCAGGCGCAATATCTGTGTTGAGCTCCGGCCGCGTTGAATGCGCGATGAACCTCAAGTACACCGACCTTACAAGTCCATATGAAACACCAGGGAGGCCCGATGGAGTAAAAGCACTCCGCAAACGACCGGGATGACCTCTACCAGCGTATTTATATTCATCATATGTGAAGTGCGCTGGTGGCAGTCAGATGTGTTGGAGAGAATTAATCGTATATTTATCACCTATTAATATATTTTATATAAATAATATGTTATATATATATATTAATAAGTATTAATATGAGATATATTTTCACTATATACAATTATATTAAACTACATATATTATATATATATACTATTATTAAATAATTATATATGATATATACTATAGTAATATATATAAGCTAGTACCCTACTTACATATATATATAATATAATATTATAATATAATAATTAATAACTATTAATAACTATTAATATACCTATATAACTTCTTAAGGTACTTGGGTTCAAAGTACGATTATTTTCTAAATAGTACAGAGTTACATCAAAGATATAAAGTAACTTACTAGACATTGTAAGTTAACCAATAATATACGTACTACTGATACAAGTAATCAACTCCACCCTCGCCCATTAAAACTAGGTAGAGATATAATAAGTAACACTTATCGGATATCTATATAGTTTATATATTTTTTAATTATTATATATAATAAATATATATAATATATACATACTATATTATATATTATATATATATATACTATATATATTATATATATATATATAAGTCTATATCGTGACGTTATAATCAAATAATGATATAGAAACAAATTCCCTTTTTCCCGATAAATTATTAATATAGCTATATATAGATGTTATATTACATACTTTTTATATATATAATAATGGTCTTAAAATACATCATATGATTTATATATAAGTATATAGGTTATTCAATTCAGCTATACTTAGATAATGATACCAGTGGGTACACCGTATAGCTACTCCCCAGAATGACTATTGAATATGTGCTTATACCAACTACGTACGTCTACTGTAGACAATACATTAAGTATTATATGAAATCATTTTAGTGCAGTTCAAAATCCTCGGTTCTGGCTCTCTATACAGCCTCAATTTAACCAAATTGTGCAATATGGAGAATAAAAATATCTCAAGACTGTAGTTCCTTATAACTTGACAGAGACAGTCTCTATTCTTTTAATAAAAGTTAAAGTATCTTAATACACTTTATAATAACGAGTGGCACATTACACTTGCAACACACACTCGGCGACCAAGGCAACGCGAGAAAAGTGAGAGTGAGGAAAAAAAAAATAAAGAGTAGTACTCGATTCATAAGTATAGATTATGCAAGAGACAACTAGATTTACTTATATACTTCTTCGTGCAAGCTACGCTCTTCGAACGTTAGCCTGCTATGACTCAGGATTATATGCGCGAAACTCTTGAGACGAAAAGAGTCGTCTAGCACAAAAAATCACTCATCCGAGAATGCATTATCACATCCCATACTGGTAACCAATGCGTTGCTCTAATAGATCGAAATGCTCTAATAGATAACAGAGCATATCTACGTGATCAAAGAATAGTGACTAAAACTGGTTCGAAAGGAGCATATCCAACTTCTCATCAATACGATTCTGAAGTCCCTCATAGCGATGGAACGAGATTACAAACGTAGCGACTTAGCTCTGTTATGCAGTTTATTAGTATCGCGGGGTGTGAAATCTGGCCCCAGGTGGTGCAGATACCACCGATCACAGGCGAAATTCCGTCACTACTACAGAGAAAAGAGCTTCAAGAGCCATCAACAAAGAAACCTAGCGTCTATCTTCTTCTTTTCATATCTTCCTTTCATCGTTACTTAGTCGAAGAGATTTAATCCGTTCGTTACCCTATTCATCACTATATATAGTCCTTTTTATTTATATCATCCACTTTCTACTTCTCGCCTCTGTCCAAACTATTCTCATAACTTATTTCTCAATATGCTCTACTCCACTCAAATCAGTTTCTACTCTTTCTTTCAGGACTAGAGTATTTCTGCCTCTACGAATTCCAACAAAATCTCACTCACACATAAGAGTGAAATATTACATCACACTCTCCCGCGACCTACACCCCCCCCAGATCAACGCTCATGGAATCGTCAACAAGGTCGATATCATTATTTCGCCTTTCTAACGTATCTTGAGTGTGCACGGTCCTCGCTTTCGGCTAATCCGCATTAATATCATAGCCCGAGTTGCAAATACTTTACTGAGCTGCCATATAAATTACCTCTGAATCTTCACCATCCAACAGACAAATACCATGTTCACAGGGACACATAAACAGAGCCAGAACAACGAACAAAGCAAGAGGTGAAAGGTCGGTATTGTGAATGATGTCATCTACATAAAAGCACTCTCACTGATACCTTGAAGTACAGTGTTGATTGAAAAAGAACCAAATCTTTGACTAAAGCAACACTTTAACATAACTACACGGAATCTACAGGTTACCTATAGGGAATAGGCTATGCGAAGGCAATGTGTTTCAGCGCAGCAACATCATCCTGACATTCACTGCTCATAGTTGAAGAATAGACAACCAGACTCCCACTATAACTTATTTGATACCGTTTACTGCGTTCTTACACGCAACGCCTCGGAATTATCATTCCCAACACGTCTGGTACCCCCTTTCCTACACTCACCAAACCTGTGTAAACCAGAGTCTTAGCCTGAACTGATCACAGATATTATTTCCTCGTTCTATTGACGTACTGGGCCGCCCTGCTGCATGTCTACTCTCTCCGAGATACATAGGTTCGACTACTTCTAGAGCTAGTATTCAGGGTAATCCTTCTGGATAATACTGCTGTCAATACGGTCCAATCAATGGCTTAGGTGTACAACTGGAAGTATTTAATGGGAACGACCAAACTGCATTAATCAAGGTTTCGCTTACGCAACTAAAATGCACCCTTACCACGTAGTGCTCTTTCAAAAATATGCCATAGTATACCTAAGTCAAATTATTACTGGAGCCACAATACCCTTTCGTGTGATTCTACTTGGTGCATTTGCTGTATCCTAGCCATCATATGTCACACTGGAAGACCACCTAGTCTTAAGGTTTAAATCTATGAGAAACATCCCTAAGAGTGATCTCGATTTCTATGAAGATGGAGTGCTTAAAGATCTTAAGTGTCCATCAGAGACTTCTGTTAGGGGGGGGGGTGGAAGCGAGGGGGGTGGTTAAGAGTGAGAGAGGGGAGGGCGCAAAAAGTCGGGTGGGGGAGGAGAGTGGAGGGCGGAGGGGGGGGGGGGCGGGTGAATGATTACTGTTAAAGGTATTGAGATCTTGGTGTAAACCCAATAGAGAAAACTAAGAAATGGGAGTAGGGGGTACCAACGGCTACTACAAATTGCATGCACGATGGCTTAACTCTTTGCCAAAAGATACTTTGTTTATATATACGCGCATACGTTCTGCATCAAATTCGTAAAGTCTGACTAAATCTCTTAACGATTATACTTTGTTTAATGTTATGGCACCAGAGCTCAGTTCTCGAAAATAGAAACGCCATCTATATATAATCGCTAAAACTCATATCATGATATCTTACCGCAGTATTTCTATACTTCCATTCAATACCCTCTTTGAGCTCACATATTCTCCTCCCTCCACATTTGAATGATTGTAGAAACGCTTTGTACAGGAAAGAACATTCAAAGCAACGCCTATTGTCTACTTCCTAGAAAATTTTTCTTTATGCAACGGTTTAATAGATTGAAGACCATGGAAATCAGAAGTCTAAGGATTAGAAGCTATACTCCTCTTGTAGGAACATGCTTTAACTGAAATCTTTGTTTACTAACTAGTTTTCATAAATGGTTAATAGAATCCTAAATGTAACAAATTCATTAATAACATACATATGTACCCATACATAAAGTCTCGTATAACTGAGTTCATATTCTCGTAGATACTCTATCTTGTTTTTTTATTTAGTTACTATACAAGCATGTGGATCGAAGTGTGAGACACATTCCAAAAAGCTAGAACTTGCGAACTGCAGGTTGCTGATATGAATTAAAAATCAATCTTACTTCTACTGCGTGGTCTACAAGATATTCACTCAGCCAGAGTTAGGTAGAAACAACATGGAGTTCCAATGAATACATTGCCTATAACTACTCCGTCGTTAGGCTCCATTCTCCAACTCTTCCCCGTTTCTATCACATTCTTCACATCATGTTTTGTAAGACCTCGGTGAAATTAGTGACTCATTTTTCTCACATGTGTATGAAATTTGAGGTAGAAAATGCGTCGATTTCTGTACTAAGTCATACCGAGTCAGGAGCATGGCTCCGTCATTACGCTCCACAACCATCATATTTACTCTAAAGAATCGATGACATATGTAAAATATCTTTAACAATACTAAGATACAGATGTCAACTCTTACTGCTATGCACTAATGTAGTTCCAATTGCTTTTACATATATAATGAACTCTGTTTTCTTTTTACTCTTTACCATTTGTAATTAATACGTTTTGATTTTATGATATTTTACATAAAACCTACTAGACACACAACTCTCAATTGATAAAACCATACATATCCCTCATGGATTAAATGTTTAGTTTTAGTGCGCGACATCACAAACAATAACTTTTTGATTCGATTTCCGCAAGCAACCCCTTATTGAATTTCTCTAAAACTCTAGGAGGAGCATTTTACATATTTCCTTTCAAAGTCTACCGCTAACATACGATGCAGCTCCTGCGCGCTGTTGTAATGACTTAACTAAATAAATATATCCAATATAATATATCACACTATTATTATCTTAGTAATATATAATACTATAATTAGTATATCTATTTATTTTATTATATTTTTTATAGTACAAATATTTAAAAATTTATTCTAATAATGATGAGTATTGTCAAAGGTTTCTTTTATAATTTACAGTAGCTAAATTAAATATGTATAATATATATATATATATATGTTATCATATATACATGTACCTTATTTTAGTGAGATATTACTATAAATAAATTTTCACAGTATATATATATATATATATATATAATATGGCTTTATAACAATACTACCATATATATATATACATATATATATAAACTTATATATATATAATAATATATATATATCTATATTATATATATAACTTATATATATATATACAATATATATATATACAATATATACTATGGCCTTACAGTCTATTTTCGTTGCCCAGGAATTGTACTCGGTGCACTACAAAACTCAAATCACTACAGAATTAGATGTATTCATCACGTGTAATGAAGCAGCAGTATAATTTTTTAAAAGGCTTTTTTAATAGCTTCTTCTTACTAATTGTTCTCATTGATTTTAAGGTTTAAATCCTCAATTGTCACAAATGATAATTTAATTTGGTATCTTCTCCATTTTATTGGCGTTATACAAATCGCAATTTGTAATATAGAATATTTAATATTTTGTCTTGAAGGTTTTCTATTTTCAATTCATTTAAAATTTTAGCAACAATTAATGAACTTTGATTAATTATATTATTATTATTATTTTATCTTACTATTATTATTATTTATTATTATTATTATTTAATTATATATTATTAATTCTTATTATTATTGGTATTGGTTATTATTTTTATTAATTATGAGTTTATTATTATAATTGGATTATTATTATTATATTATTATTATTATTATTATTATAGTTTATTATTATTCTTATTAGTTATTATTATTCAATTTTATTATCTATCTATGTAATTAATCTCAATTATTCCATTTATTATGTCTGGTGTCGCCCACAAGATAATTAGCTGGAGTGGCAGTCAGTTGCTAAACGGAACAAAATGTTCATTTTTGTCACTTAATTCCATTGCAGTTGCTCTCTATTAATTGATACCCTCTATGTGAATTCTTTCACACTCGTACCTATTCTTCTCCAAGTGATCCTATCATTCGCTTACATATCTTACCTCTTTCACATTCCCATCATAATAACTACTTTGTGCTATTATATTGAGATTCCTTTATAAAATTCCATAGATCGACTCTTATTCTGAGTTTTTTTGTGACCTTTCTTTAATTGCTTAACACATCGCGCAACATCAAACATTGTCTCTTTAAGCAATCTAACCGTACATATCATTCCTCTACGAGTCATTACTCCCGTCACCACATCATTAGTGTTCTAACTTGACTCTTTCATACTTAGACACATTGAGCTCGTAACGGAGAGCATTACCTTTATCCTTTACATTCAACTCTCATGACTGCTTTCTTCTCTCTTCACTACACTAATATCTCTAAACTTTTTCATTCCAAAATCTCAACCTTTTTTCATAAATAATTTATTATTACTTATATTATTATGTATAATTATTTATTATTATTATTATTATTATTATTATTATTATTATTATTATTATTATTATTATTATTATTATTATTATTCTGATTCAAATTCCAACTGTTTTGGATCTTCCATTCCAGTTCTGACTGTTTTGGAATTTCTATTCTTATTACAATTCCGATTCAAATTATTGAAATTCTCATTTGAATTTAGCTCTGCATGATAAGAGCGTAAAATTTTCTTTAAGGATTGAGCCGCCCAAAGGCGATGTGTCGGAAAGGCTCTTGACCTAAAGGGAAATAAAAATTTGGGTTCAAAATAATTTTTATTATTATTATTATTATATTATTTTGCATCTATTAAAAATAACGAATACAGCTTACTTTGCATAAAACTTTATTTATAATACTCTATTCATATCTTTAAATATACAAAATCTTATGCTTTTTAATTTTAAGATGAAAGAGATAATTTTCATTTTCTTATAGGAGAATTATAATTATACTATAAATCTCGAAACGAGTGAGTCACTTATCACCTAAATAATATACTAATACTTATATGAAAAAATACTCAAACAAAAAACAGTGTAAATCAAATGTTCTGATTGTATAACACACTCATTTGGTTGTTTTTCCCAATTCCAATGTTTCTCTAGTTAAATTTTTTGTTGGTCACAAAATACGTTCTAGTGTTTACTTAACACTATATATCAAAGCGTGAGGAAATGGCCAACGATCACAACTCAATAAACTAACTACCCTATAATTCCAACAGTTACCTTTATCCCCCTTACCCTTATAATAAAGGTGCTAATATTGCTCTCCTCGCAATCCCTCGACTAAATCCCACTCCATTAAAAGTCAGGTTTTTTTGTTATATGCCTTCCTAAATCCAATCAATTACCCGATCTCGCCCCTATAATATATATTATTATATATATACTATCATAGTTATATATATATATATAGTATAATATTATATATATGATATTATATATATATATATATATATTATAATATATATATAATCTATTATATATATATATTTTTGTTTGGTGAACCTGAAGAGAGTTTAAGAGGATGGTAGAGAGTTTTGGTTGTTTGTGTAAAAGGGAATGGGTTTGAGAAGTTAACGTAAGATAAGAGTAAGGTTACTCGGTTGCTTGAGTGAGGACTCGTCATCGGTGTGAAGCTTAATGCCAGATGGTGAGCAGTCTGGAAGAGTTCTAAATATTTGGAATATATATCGTTGCGACGAAAAGGAAAGCGATGATGGCGCCCGAGTGTATGTAGAAACGTTTGTCGATTGCAGGACAGGTGGCCTGGTGCAGATTAATCCTTGCTGATGTATAAGATGACTCAAGCCCTTTGAGCTGGCCCCACGATCTACCACATCCAATCACTTCTCGCGTCACCGATTCAACCTGATTTCCGCTATCTCACCATCCACATTTGAAAGAACTTAACGCTTTTATGAAGAAGAGCTTCGAAAATAGAGTTTAGATGTCAGATCTTTAAAGTATTTATTAAATTAAATTGTGAAAGCACTACTGAAAGGGTTTCGCTGGGTATGAGTGTGATCGTGCAAGTTAGTTCGTGAGACTGTGTGGATCGATTATAGCAGATATAGCTCATTAGTCGTAGTATGCCGTATTACTGTATGTAGTATAGTATAGTTAGATCTCGCCTCTCTCTCACTCACGTATTAGACATGCAGTGCTGCGTGTTTGTAGATACGTATTAATAGTATATATATATATATATATATATATATATATATATAATATATATTATATATATATAAATTTAATTATATATATATTTATATATATATATATAATATATATATATATATATATATATTTATAATATTATAATATATATATCATATATATAACCATACCCTCTAATATAGTATATATATAATATATATTATATATATATATATATAATATATATATATATATATTTGGCGTATGTCTATATATATATATATAGTATATTACGGGTAAGGTCGACAACAAACCGCAACTGCGTATGTTGCGGTAGTTGGAAGAGATGGAAAATAAATGTCTCCTAGAGTTTTAGAGAAATCCAATAAGGGGTTGCTTGCGGAAATCGAATCAAAGTTATTTGGTTGTACTTCAAACAATGATATATTTAATCCGACTGATATGTTGGTTTTTATCATGGATGTGTCTGTGAAGGTATGATTCTATTCAAACGTTATTATTTACAAATGGTAAAGAGTAAAAAGAAACAGAGTTCATTATATATTGTATAAGCAATTGGACTACATTTGTGCATAGCAGTAAGTTTGACATTGTATCTTAGCTATTGTATATGTCATCATGCGATTGTGAGTAATATGATTTGGACGTAAAATGACGGACCCATCTTCCTACTCGCAACTTATGTTAGAATCGACGCATTTCTATACTCTCAAAGTCATACACATGTTTTGAGAAACTGATGTTCACTATTTCACGATCTTTCAACTGCCTTTGCAAGAATGTTGGATAGAAAATCGGGAAGATGTTGGCCTAACGAGAAGTAGTTTAAGCATATTCGTTGGATCCGTTTTTACCTACTTGGCGGTTTCTGGCGCCTTCCATAAAGTAGATCTATGCGATGCAATTTCCAGCAACCTGCATTCCAAATTTAACCTTTGAATTGTTTTTTCTCACACTTTCCCGATCCATGCTTGTTCTGCAAGAAATAAAACAATAAACACAAATGAGGCATTCGGTTTATTAAAGTGTAGAATTTTTATAATGAATTTGGTACAATGGATTAACAAAATTATTATTCAGATTATTTTCTTTAGTATTTAGTATTTTATAGTTATTACAGGTACATTATAGATAGTTTATAAGTAGTATTTTATAGTTATTAGAGGTAGATTATATTGCTAGATTATTATGATAGTAATTTATAGTTCTTTTAGGTATAATGCGTTTAACA
>JABUQX010084231.1:0-20000 GCA_015478945.1 Trachelipus rathkii | reverse complement strand
TAGTTTCTTATATTCAATATATAATATAAACATATTACACACATATATATATATTATATAATATAATATATATTATATATGAATAAAACGACTATATATATATATAAATAATACTTTAAGGTGTAATAATAAAAAAAATAATAATAATAATAATAATAATAATAATAATAATAATCAATAATAATAATAATAATAATAATAATTAATTAATAATAATAATAATAATAATAATAAAATAATAAAGTAACAATAACAATAATAATATATAGTAAAACAAAATTAATAAAGGGGTAAAAAAGCCGTAGTGGTTTAGATCTTACTAAAAGCGAAATAATATTGGAGAAATCGCTGCTACACTTCAAAATTAACGAAAAGTAGATATGAACAATCTATTCTTCCAAAAATAAGCAAAATGCCATCAAAATTAATATATACTAAAAAGGTGATGTTGGTTATGCTGAACCCGCTAAAGATTGTTAAATAAGTTGTTGTTTATTGAAATTGATAATTATTTTTGGGAGTTCATTCAAATTGTTTATAGCAACAAGAATAGATCGTATAATCTTGATTATTTGGCTATTTAACAAAATTTGTGTATCTTAATATTATTATTTTTATTCCAAAAATATTATATAATGTCTTAATATTAAATATCATATGCATTTAGCGCGTTCAAAAAATAAATGAAATGTTTGTAAATTAGAATAATCACTAGCGTTTACAATATTTACTATAAACTATAATCTGATTTTAATGTTTAAACAGTAGTTGTTATATTTTGGCTTATTTTCTAATTTGTATATTTTAAAGGGATTGAGCAATTTTAAACAGGGATATATGTTAGGCAAAGAGTCGCATTACTCTCTTATTAATATAATTTTTATGATTAATTATTATAGGTATATATATTGATATAAATATATTTCATTATTATATTTATAATTTTTAACGTATTGAGTTATTTAAAATATTTGTGTTTTGTATTCTAATTTTTGATAATTTATATTTTATAGTTTTTATTTTTTATTTTTAAAAGATTTTTCGGTGTGTGTGTGAATTATGTTTTGATGAGCTATTTTCGATGTTGAAAACTTGTTAACTATTATTATATAACAATGTGAGAAAATTGGAGTATAATAATATCTATTTAGTGGCGATAATCAAAATAAATTAATGACTTTTCAGAAAACCCTGTATAGGCATTATTCAATCGAGCTTTCTAAATTATTTTTCTAACATATACTAATTTTAAATTTATTAGGATAAATCTCGAAATATAATTTAATCCTAATCTCTAGTTGGGATGCTTTGCGTCTATTGAACACTTTAATCTTATTTAACTGTCTCATATTTTATATAATTTAATAAGAATATATTTTAAAGGAAATGGAGATGTTGACAGTTAGAAATTGAACCATTCAAAATAAATGAAGAAACCTAGTCCCATATTTGCCCAGAAGATTTGAATCATTACTTGTATTTTACATTGAGTTTTGACTTTTCACTTAAGTGCATATTCTCTGGTCTTTTCTTATATCTTCACTTGTATCTTCACTGGTATCTTTTCTTGTATTTTCACTTATTTTTTACTTATATTTTAACCTATCTCTAATTTCTATTTTACTTGTATGTTCCACATGTGAGTAGTCCTATTCATAATTTCGGGTATAGCATGAGAATTTCAAGTATTCTATTCTATCTTTATGATCTCTTTATATAGTCTTATCATAAATCTTGTATTTTATTTTATTATTTTATTTTCTCTTATTTAGCCTTATTAGAGTTATTATACTAGGATTTTATCACAGATGATGCTTCATACGATGTAAGAGTAGGTAGTGTATTCAGTATATATTCAGTTTAGTTATCCAAAGTATATTTTAATGCGAAATATTATAGTAAATAGAGTGTGTGAATGAAGATAAATAAAAGAACACAAACAAAGTTTATTTATTTTTCTAAAGACCAAGAAAAATTATCTGTTGAAAGTCGTTGCCTTGTTAAGGCTCTAAACACTTAACTATGTAAAAATAAAATAAAACACTAAGCGTCTGCCCACACACCCTATTCGCGCATAGAAAAATTCCCTATCGGAAAAACCGCAATCCCCCACCTGCTATGATAAGGTATCGGAAATAGATTTTGAAACTGAGGAATGATAATATATAAATAGTAGTTCTTTAATAAAGGAAAGGGAATTATCTAATACGCAAATACTTATCACGGATTGGACGTCTATTACTCTATCGAAATATTCTGTGTTGTTTAAAGCTATAAAAGATAAAAGAAATCCAAAGACATGTGAAAGTCGAGGAGTTACCTGAGAAAATTATATGATGAGAGTGATGAAATAGATATCCTAAAATGATTTGTGAAACAGATAATTATGGAAATATTAATTTTTAAGGTATGAAGTAAGTTTCTAACTAAAAGAAATTTATATATTTGGTACGAATAATAAGATGAGATACTATTATATTTATATAATAAATTATAATATAACACATTTACTCTGTAAAATTAAAAGCACTTATTGTGATAAGATATAATTCAACGGTACGATTAAAGATACGAATGCATAGAATACTTTTACTAAATGAATTACTTTTAAGTATATTTGATATACTACTAGGACCAAGGTTTTATTATCTATATTAAAACAGATCTTTTCATAGATAACTTTAAAAGACTAATAATACTACCAGATAGAAAATTGGTAAAGACCAAAGTCTATAAAGGTTTAAACAAAACCGTAATGAGTTAAAATAATCTGAGAGATAAAAATCATAGCGATATAAAACGCGCAATATATATATTTAATGACTATGATAAATTGTAAGTGTTCTAGAATTTCGGATCAAACCGTTTAGGAAAAATAGTAAAATGAAAGCTGTGATAGTAACTAATTAAAGTTTTATTAAAGATAGATGTATATAAGAGTAGTTTCATATTTGAGGTAGTTTGAAAAATTTATACATATCTCAAAAGAATTTTAGCATGGAAAGAAACCCTATAATAAGGAGGATAAATTCTAATTAAAATCAAAGTAAATACAAAAGAATTTCGAGCTCTAATCCCATGAGAGTAAGTAATGTATATAAATCTAATATATGAAAAAAATATAGGTTCAAACTGAGGTAGGTAAAAAATATCCATTCTCACTCCTTATAACTAATCGTTACTCCCCGTATTTAAATAAGTTATAATTCATAATATTTGTCAGTACCTTTTGGATATAAATTTAGAATCTGGATGTCTCAATTTAAGATAATCACCATTGGAGGGAATGTAGATCATCTAATTTAACTTCTGCCATCTTCTTGCTATATCTATGGATTATTGATAGCCTACCAGTAATTTTGTCCAATTTATTTACAAGCTGAAAAATTTTGTAAAATAAAATGATTTACCTATATTTTAAGCTTTTGAAAGGGAAACTTGATATGAAGTTGGCTATGCGAATAATATTAATGATATTGACAACATTTGAGGATATGTTTTCCTCGCTTAGTCATTCTGATTATCTTAATAAAATAGTGTGGTAATTACAGTAATCAAGTCCTACTTAATCAATACATATTGTAGTATTATATACTAACCCGGATTTGCTAAACAATGTAAGATTTGCAAAAAAGTATTAATTCTTGATCAATGTCACTAATTAACTCACCATCAGGGATAAAATGACAAGTGGTAGCTATTATTATCACCTTTAAAAGATCAAACCAAAGGTGTAGTAAATAATGATAAAAGAAACCCTGAATGATGATTAATGATTCAATTTTCAGAGCATACGGTGAGACTGGTTCAGGATAGATTGTTGAGTTACGAGCGTTATAGATGATGGAAATGATTATTTCTAAAGACAATTATACAGCGGTTTCTATAATCGATACAAAGAGAAATTAAACGTAGGGGTGTGATACAATAATCAATTATAATGAACTGCATCAGACTATCATGAAACATCCTAAATATAAAATCCATACCTTCAAATTAGTGTATTTAGCTAGCCTTCAAAGATAATTTACAATACAGTAAGGTAATGATATTGCTATCATATTAAATAATTTACACACTGTATAAAACATAAAGTTAAATCCTACAAATGCTGGGGAACACATAAAATACCTCACAATTACTTAAAGGGTTTGAGGTTCGTTTTCCCTAAAAAAGTGAATTAAGTTATAACTTTTTTCCTATATATTCATTACTTACCTCGGTAATAAATCTATGATAACACATTATGGTCTCGTTAACTAGTGTAATATAAAAGATATTTAGGAAAGGAAGGTAACTTATACCCATTCTATTAGCTAACGTGAAACCACATTGGTTGTAAAGTTTCATAATTCGAAATAAATAATACTATAATATATATAATATAAGTATAGATATGCAAATATACTTAACAAAAACAAGATGGACTATTTTTTTAAACAGAGTTGAAAATCATCTTCCGTTATAGTATAATGTAGAAAGTAATTATACAAGAAATTATATTCAAAGTTTATTTTATTAAATAAGTTTCTCTTAAACTTATATATTTTATTTCAATTATCATAACTAACTTAAATCTATTTAAAAGTAAGTAGTAATATATAAGAAAAGAAGCTCCGTTAATTATATAGAATGATGAAATAGAGAATTTTTCAAAGGAGGTATTGAAATTGCAAAATAGGATATGGTATTCTAGATTGAAGATTTTTTGCTAAAATTAATGAGAAGACGCCATCCTCTTATATTAGAATAATTAAGGAGGAATTATAGAGGTATAAACAAAATGCAATATATAAGAAACGTGGATAAGGTATTGTAAATTTATACGTTAATATTAACATTGAGTAATATATATGAACTAGCAGGAGCAACTCCACTGTGACTCCTATTTAATAAGCTGTTATTAGCTTATGTTTCTGACGAGATGCGTATATTGATTGTTAATGTGAGCATAAATATAAAGGCGTAATATGAAGATAGACGGTATAGTTCCAAAAGGTATAGGTCGTAAAAGATAAATGTAGTGTTAAATAAAAAAGCATAGGTATACATAAAGATCTCTATCATTAAAGTAAGAAATGTTATGGTACAATTTGTTTATGCTTTATACTGCCCGAATTCCAAACTGAACCTTATTTTAAATTAATCTTCTATATTATTCAATCTTTAAGTCCTTTATTTTAATTAACCAACCTCCTTCAAGTGTTTATTGTTTATTTCGATAAACATGCTCAATCATACATATGCAATGAGTGCATTTACTAAACTTTATCTTTCTAGTTCTCTAGAACTGCTTGATAAATGAAAATAATGAAGAATTGGATTCTCTTTACTCTCAAGAAATTTGCCTACACATATTAGTGTAAGTGAGACCAACTTCATCAATCATCATTTGTTTCTATTACCGAATGCTTCACTTATAAATAATTGTCCGCTTGGGTTATCTAGTAAATCTAGGATCCAATCTAATGATAAGTTTTTTTTAGATAAACACGAAATATTTGACGAACTTCCCATTGTATCAAAATACCAACTCCATTTACTTACCACATGAAATCTATCATAAAGAATAGATCGGAAATCAGAAATTCTTGTATAAACATTGTTTTTAACCAGAGTGAGATTGATTATCTCAAATGATAAAAATACTATACGTTGAGGCGTCAGCTGAATAATTATCTTTTTTATAGAAACTTACAATATAGTAAACATTTGTTAATTATATTCCTGAAATGCTAAAGTCAGTTACTCATCTTTCAACATGCAGGTTTTGTTATTGTTTCTAAAGATGTTAAAAGGCAGAATAAGTATAATAAGCTGTCGAAATACCACCAAGTGTGAACCTTATTATTATTACAGTAGAAGTATTAAAATGTAAGGTAGGGTAATATCCTCTCAAGTAAGATAGAGAACTATATTATCTACCAAGCAGTAGATAATACTTATAGAATTTGCTATAATTAATCACAGATCAAAATCCTCAAAGTTCTAACTCTTTAAAATAAAAGTAATAAATACCTTACTAAAAATAATTACTGTTGTAAATCTTTCTTCAAAGTTTGTTTTCTTTATCCTAGCCTATCATTATGTTAGGAAAGTGAAATTTCTTACCCCAAAGACTTAACTTAAATTTTCAAAAAAGAATTGAAACAACTTAAATTTAATTCTACGAAGATAATTACGTATAATACCGTACCAATCATGAAAATTAAACAATAGCTTTGTAAACGGTTTAATTTACCTCGGAAAGTAAATAATTAGGAATTGTGTTGAACATAAAAATGATACCTTTACAATTCAGAAGGGAATTATAAACAAAGTCACCCTATTAAAAATTATCGTCACCCCTTTTTCGCCTCGTACAAGATGACACCAATAGATATTTCCCCTTCTTTTGATTGTACTTAGAAATGTTGTAGCAATGGATCAAACATAAATCTCTCAAACATTTCAAGACATTTTTTTTTTACGACATAAGGATTTAAAATACTTGATTCATTGATAATGATAAAGCAGGTACTAGAAGTAATAAAAATAAATGATCTTCACGATAAAGTATACGCAAAAAGATATTAGTAATTTATTATAATGCGTTAACGATATTACACAACAAGACTTTAAACAGTGCTAATGTAACTCAAATAATCTGTTTAAAAATACATATTTTTACGTAAATGAGAATCAATTTGGGCTTAAGTTTCTCCTTACTGGAGCGAATTCACGCAAATCGCCTATCATTAATGTCTTAGGTATATATAATTGGAAGATACATCCTTCATAGCTCATTGAATTGATTAGAGTTATCGCATGTACGCCATTGTTTGTAAAATTATGTTTAAGAGATAATGTAATCTCAAAGAATGAATAATTTAAATAAATCGTTTATAAAAAACAGATCAATCCACCGAACTTAATAAATATAGAGAGTTATCTTTCGCAATTAATTAAAAAGTAGGAATCTGTTAGAAACTTATGAATAGAGAAAGATACTGATATTTATATATCATACAACTATCGCCCTTTGCCACATTACAACTGTATTAAAGATGAAGACACTTAAGGTATTAAACAGTCTATTATAGGGTAAAAATGATAGCTGTTTTCAATGTTATGTTTGTGACTTAATAATTTAATTAATATTATGATACCCTATAATCAAATTATGTACATATTAAAATTAATTTAATAAATATAATATATAATATAATAATTTTAAAATAATAATATAAATAAGCTATAACCTCAAACCCTGTTCAAACAATCAATTATTTCAACAATATTAATGTTAAGGTGAGAGGTGATCTATTATGTATTTTATTTATCTAATGAATTATATGATTAATAATTTTATAATATACAATGGCATTTGTTATGACAGATGTTTGAAATACATTTTAAATTGTTTAAAAACATAATTTATATGTTCAATGACTATTAAAATATAGGTATTTCATGAGAAAGTTTAATTTCAATAAATTGGCTTTAAAATTACAATTATAATTATATTTATAAACCATTTTAATAAACTTATTTATCATAATAATATATATATATATTATTTAATATTATATATTAATATAATATTAATATAATTAATATTATAAAAATATATTTAATATATATTATATTAATATAATTAATATATTAATATTAATATTATATATATAATATATATAAATTAATATATATAATTAATTATAATATATAAATACTTATTATATATATATAATTAATTAATATATATTAAATTATATTATATAATATAATAAATTAATATTAATAATAATATATATATATATATATATATATTTTATATTATATAACTATATATAAAATATATATTAATATATTATATATTATAATTAATAATATATTAATATAATATATAATAAATATATATAATATATATATAATTAAATATTAAAATATAATAAATATTATCATAATTATTAATATATATATTATAATTTAATACAAATTATAACTAATCAAAAATAACTAAATAAAATATAAGTATTCAGAAATAAATTCATGTTCTTACTATGACTATATATATATAATATTATAATATTATAAATATATTATAATATATATATATTAATATATAAAGATAATTATATATATAATATATATAATATTTTTAATAAATGTGCATATATATTTATATATTATATATTTAATATATTATATATAAATAAATATAATATATTAATTAGAATTAAATTAATCATAATATATAAATATTATATAAATATTATATATTATATAATATTTATAATATATTAATATATATATATATATAATAAATATAATATAATATATATTTAATATATATATATTAATATTATAATATAAATAAAATTTGAGTATTGTTATATAGTTATAATTAATATATATATGAGTGTGATAAAAATGGAGTTATGTGGTTTGTTAATTAGGATGATAATGATCAATGATAAGTATAAAGAAAAATTTTTTTTATACATAAATAATGTATATATTTTTATATTACTTTCAGATGTCTTTATGAAGACTGTTCACGGAACTTTTTAATTAGCGTTGACTGGATACAGCGTCCATGTAGATTATATTATCTAAGTGTACTCCGAATTCCCTTGCGAAAGATATCAAATTTTATAAACTTATTATTATTATTATTATTCATTATTATTATATTATTATTATTATTATATTATTAATATTAATTAATAGTTGTTGTAAATTACAACATCAAATGGGACCTACTTAGAAATCTTTATTATTACATACGGTATGATTGATTACTGGATTTTTTATTTTTAAAAAATCTATATGTATACATGTATGTTATTTATATAATTAAATTGTAACCTCAGTTTTTTTCATATAATAATAATAATGTCCAATCAAACTTTATATTACATCTGACCCTCACATAGATTTCTAGTAGGGATGATTTTAAAGAGAAATTAATATGATATCTAGCTTTGTTATCGACTCAACCCATCCTATAATTATCTGAAGCTTCTGTGAAAATGTAGTATGATTGAATACTAATCATTAACATTACGAATTATTTATAGTTGGATTTTCTGATATAAATGCAACGTGATTTATTAGACATTTACTTAAAATCTTGTGTATTATTAATATTAGGTCAGCTGATTTAGTAAGAAAAATAATTATATTGTAAATAACAGGCTTTCTCCTTGCTTTTTTATCAATATGATGAATATCAAGTGGGTAGTAAGGATATTTTTAAAATTAATTAATAAATTCATTGTCTCTTAATTGCTAACACTCAATAAATTTTCATCTTAAGATTAAATGCGCTTAAAATTATCGTAAATCAAGTAATTTTTTAGTAATGAATTGTGAATTCCTGTTGAATGAGCTGTTAAACTTAAGTGTTAACTAATAACGTACTTATTAATGTAAAAAGATTATGTAATCTAGCGGGAAATTATGCTTACACATTTTCCATCCGGAGGATTACCAAGATGGTTTGTGTAGGTTAGGATTATAGGGGTAAAGCTGTATGTGACGGTGACCGCCTACAAAACTACACTGATGGCATATGTTTAAAAAGCTATGGAGATAAATAGGCTAATAAAAAATTTTACAGGTGTACAAACACCTTTTTTCCTCATTTTCCTGCATTAAAATAGAGTAGCATTTACATTGTTTTATCGATATTTCCAGTTAAGTATTCGTTAAGAATAAAATAATCTATGTTAAATTGCTACCACAACTCAATATTTATTTATAATTATAATATATGATATATAATTAATATCCTAAAATAATTGAGTATATACAAAAAAATAAAATAGATTTTTGAAATTTACAATAAATGAGAACATAAATATATTCATTAAAAATTAAGCCACTATTGTGGTATAGGTGATGAAATACAAAATATATTAGAGATAAAATTGATAGCTTCTCTATGCTTACATTTATTCTCGCTAATATTTATTATTCAAACTATATGAGACTGATGTTTTTGGCAAACACTGTATGTGTGCAGATGAACAGACAAATGACACGCAGTAAAGCAAGAGCTAGCAAAATGGTCTAAAGCAGAATAAACAAGAAGTTAGAGAAGCTATCAAAAAAAATAAAAAAGGATTAGGGGCAATGGAGAACCCCTCAATGCGGTGGCAACACTTGCAAGAACTTACGCTTGCCTAATTGAGCCTATACAGCACTTTCGGGTCAACAAAAAACATTGTTTTTAATTAAAAAAAAATTTATAAACTTGAAAACTAAACTGAAGTAAAAATATTTCAATAGAGATAAAAAATTAAAATGGTCTCTCGTAGTTTTTAAAACTAAACCTAAGGAAATTAAAATAGAGCTCGCAAAACCCTCTTTAACATATGCTATTATAGAAATCAAAATCTATTCATGAAAGAAATATATAAGACCCGAAAATAGCAAAAACAAGGAATTACATACAAAACTTTAATTAATATCCCATTTCGGTGAAAGAAAAGAGAAATAAATGATTAAATATCAAATAAATATCACAACTATGCGAAAAACTCTATCGCAGAGTATCGCGAGCTGCGGTCGAACCAGCGACAAAAACCTTCCCTCCAAATTTCACTTTATCAAGAATATATGCTAAAAAGCACTGCGGGGGCGCACGCGTCGGCTTATTGGCGCGAAATGTTCATGCCGCGGCCGCGTGAAAAAGTCCCCTGCCGAAAAACCCAAACAAGTGAGATTTACCATAACACATCGTTATATAGAACCTGCAGCAGACATACCTTACTCTACCAAGGTAACTGCCTCTACACAAACACCTACACACGTCTCCCTTTACGACAAGTCAAATGCAAGTTTTTTCATTCCAAAGCCCCAGCGGAGTCTATACTAAAACTCAATTTCGTCTCCTCTTCAGCTCACATCTAACTCCATGCAGGAGTCGAGCAATTGACTCTCGTCCTCTTTCATCTAGCTATGAAGTGCTTCTGCAATTTTATTTCACTCCTTTGCTTTCCCTAGAGGAACACTACTCCTCCTTCACTGCTTGTTTCCACAAAACGCATCTAAAAAGTGAAAAAGTAACTTCAAATCAAAATACCTATTGAAGATTGTCTTCTGAATATCACTAGTGAGTATTTTATTTAGGTTACTGAACGTCTGTCTTTGAATAATACAAAAAAACATTATATTTTAAAAAGCACCAAGTTAATAGTGTATTATGAAAATCAAAGAAATACAAAATGTACTAACAGAAGTCAGCGTAAACCGGCCAACCAGACAAAACCGAGATATCTGGCACTGGGCTTATCACGGAATAAAAGAACTTCATTTACGTCCTAACAAAAATGAGAACTTACATTTCAATCCGTCATCTTAATTCCATCTTCCTCGGAATATGTAAGCACGTCGCTTAGCTATTCCTTGCTGGAATCCAGCTCTCAGCACCTACTCCGTCTCCAGCAGAGAAGGCAACAAATGCGGTTACCCATAAAACCAAGACATCATTATGGCTCTGTCTATATTGGAGACTTTTCTCAATTCCATCCCTTCAATCTCCATCTGTTACCGAAACATATCTAAAGATATTTTACAATTTTGAACCCTCCCTTACCTTTGATAGGGTCCATCTCGACCAAAACTTGAGGGATACCGGTAGCCCTAATCAGACAATTCACGGCAGTCTACCAATGTGACACCGAAGCTGATCCACTACGAATCTATTTGTATTGGCGGACGTGATGAAAAAACTGAAACCTAAGATGACGAATAAGAGCTGACAAGACAACCCAAATAATCATATCTATGAAATTCTTCAAGGTTTAGAGTATATATTTTCATTACATTTCATCGGAATTTATTTGTGTTGATCTAGCTAATTCTTGAAGTAATATAATTAAAAAATAATGTCTTAGTTCACTATCTATAAGTTATATACTATATATATATAACAGTAAATATATATAAAATATATATATATACCTGTCCAATCCTTTCTTAGAATTATAGTATAGAGTAAATAATTGTAATATTTATATATAACTATGTATAATACAACACTAATTATCCACGAATATATATAAATATCGAGAAAATAATATTAAACAATATAAAAACTACATCTATACTCTTAGATATAAATTTATTATATTATTTACCTATGAGTTTGATTATTGTACTTAACATAGGCTTACTCCGTACAAGGGAGAAACACACACATATAAGAGATATATATATATCGTATTATTAGACTACACAATATGACGTCACAGGACAAACCTAGTACTGATTACATATTGAGATTTATATAATATTGACAAAAATTTCAAATACTAGTTATATAGGTAATTTTGTATGGTAAATAATATCATAAATATATCTTTACAATAAAGCTTATGTTAAATCTTTATGAAATATTAATAACCAATAATAATAAAAACACCATTTTCTAAGGATATAATTTGAAATATTTTATTTTAATAATCATTTTTATAAAAGAAGAAATATAATATTATTAATTAAAAAAATGTTACTAAAATGTATCAACAAATATAAAATGAAAAAGTATAATTTTACATTATTCAATACTAATTTAACAGTGTCTTCCTGAAAATATAAATATAGGCTATAGCTATAATTAAAAATAATGAATATTAAAATAATAGAGAGTATAACAATATGCACCACGGCAATCATCATATAATTTATTATGACAACAAGAAACATCAACGCTGGACGAAAGCCATGTAAAACAAATCATTATTTATTAATATAATAAATAAATTCACAATTCTAATGGTCAACCAAAAACGAAAAATTTCCCGAAAAAAAAATGAATATAGTAATCACAAGCATGCCCAGCTCATCTCTAAAATTTCGCTTCATCCCTATTTAGGCAAAATATTTTTTGTCTCGTATCTAATATATAGCATTGGTACTTTAATTATTTACGTTTCAACAAAAAAACCTAGGTATTCTGGAGAAGTATTGACAAAAAAAGTTTAATAGAAAATTTATTAAATTTTCTTAATGATCATATTCCTTTTTATTAAAAGTAAAGGTGAAATCTAAGATATGAATCTACTACGATAGTGTTACTATCTAAGCTGTTTTAATATTCTAGTTACGATAAGTCTAAAAGCTTTTAGCAGTTTATTTATAAAAAATACTCTTCTAAATAAAAGTCAAAAAAAAAAAAACTAATTTTTATGAAAAAATTAAACAAAATGGTCAAAAATTTTAAGTTTTTCTAGAAAAAACAAGATACACTATACCTATATTTTTAATGTGGGAAATCTAAATTATTGAACACGAGTGTCTAAATATAATAATATTTTTATTTCTTTATATATTATATTAAGAGTTTATATTAAAATTAAAAAAATAATATTAGATAAATAAAATTTTATTAATTTTAATATTATATTCATTATATTATACTTTTCTGAGATTATTATATTATATATTTAATATATATTTTATTGGAATATATTTCTAACTATATTATTAAATTATTTATTTATTTATTATATTTTATTTATTTTATATTAATTTCTAACAAAATTTTAGTATTTCTTATTATATTATTTATAATAATTATTTAACATCAGACTATTATTATTCATTATTTAATTTGATTTATTAACTACATAATATTATTTATTAATTTTTAATTTTATTATTAATTAATTATTTATTATTATAATATTATTATTGTTAATGTAAATCTTTATTTTATTATATTGTATTTAATTAAATTATTATTATTATTGTGTCAATTATATAATTACATATTATTTAAATTATTAATTAAGTAAAAATATTTACAGACCACTATCATTTTAAAATATATTAAAATATATATTATTAACATAAATAAATATATATTATTAATTATTTATAATATATAGGATGTAATAATTATAATATATATATATATATTATATTATTATTTTATTATTATTAATTGTTATGATTATGTAATATGCACATTATGAATTAATATTTAATATTAATATAGATTATATAATATATTTGTAATATGATAAGATATAATTATTTAATTTATTTTAATATATTTAAATATTATAATATATATATTTTAATATTAATTATATATTATATATATTTAATAATTATATATTATATAATATTTATGAAAATAGTAAAATAATTATTAATTAATACTAATAAACAAATTTGTTTAAATATATTATATGATATATTTATGAATTATTTTCATTTTAATTTATATATATTATAATATTAGATGCTAAAAATATGAATTGCATATCTCCTAATTTCAACTCAATATCATCTACTATTATTACTTCACTATAAAAAAAATAACACTAACTATAATAGACTAATACTAAACAACGCCACAAAACCTCTTATCACTATTACTATTCACCATTGCACGATAAATTAGGGAATCGGGAACTGTATCGCGATGGATCTGCATTGCAAATGCCACGCCTCGTCCTATCTATGCTCTACGTTCTACACAAACATTTCTTTCACATTTATCTAACACCCGAAATTGTGATGTTAAGCATCATGCTCTCTCTTTTACCTAACTCCTGCCTCCACCCCGCACCGCACCGCACTCCAACCATTGCAATACTCTCTGGTACTCCCTAACCTTTTATCTTCTCTCTAGTACCTCTTAACTTCCAGTCTATTCCCTCCTTCTGTTCGTACTCTCGCCACTCATCTTTCTCTCTTATATATATCTCTACGAAGCCTTTTCTCAAGTAAATCTTTGAGCTCCAAACCACACCATTTCACCGACAACTCTCTCTGCGAACTCTCCGTGTCACCTGCACAGAAAACTCCAGGAACACAGGATAGCGCGCCGACACACCATGCAAGTCTATGCGTGCGCCTTTCTGGTCGCATAGTTCTCTCGTAGAGGCGCCACCTCTCGCATAACTCCGTAACTCTAAACTAACATCAGCCAGGTGAAATATGGGTTAAATGCCGATACTATGCGGCTGCACCCTAAAAGGGTGTCGAACCACAAAATGGGGCCCACCCACAAATTTTGGAAGACTGCATAGATCCCAAATCATCAGACTGCAGCGGGCGAAAAATAATTAAAATGACCGTGTCCTGATCAGCTAAAATTCCTCATAAACTCTGCTTCTCCGTACTAACGAGTCCAATCGCAGCACCGCGGGCCCAGTCCCTCCAATTTAACGAGTGCGCCATGTCATGTTGGTAACTACTCTGTCTTCTTCCGTTTACTTTATTGACATTTGAAAGAAAATTCAATCAATGAACTTTGATATTTATGAAAATAGCGAGTTATAAACTCACTTTATTGAAAGCACATTCATTTAGGACAGAAGAACAGTTTTCTATGTCGTTTCTTTCGGAAAGAAACATGTTTAAACTTCTACCAGGGTCGAGATCCACGTACCCAGGGCGAAAGTTTTTTTTTTTTTTACCAAACAAGCTATCATGAAACATTGGGTTTGCACACATATAAGGGCGTAAAATAAAAAAAAACACGGCTCTTTCGGGCCAATAAATCATATACTTATCATTATATTTATATCAACATATTAAATAAATTATACCTCTTACACATATATATATTATATATATAATATAATACTAAATATCTCTCTCTCACACTCCACCTATTATTCTCATTATCAACACTCCCTCTTACTCATCCCCTCTCTATACTTACTCACCACTTTCTCTCTCTATTCATCTCTTATCTTTATCTAATCTTAACTATAACCACACACATTCCTCTTATACTCTGCTAACTATATTTATTTACTCTTACTTTATACGCTCTCTTACTCGAATACTTTTATTTTACTAACTTATGTAAACACTTTCACTTTTTACTATTAAAACATCCATACATACCAAGAATATAAAATTTTAATAAATATTAAACTAATAAATACTATGAGGCCTAGACTATCTAATTGTTTTTACTCAAGTTAACTACACTTGCATTTCATATTTCTATCACAATACTGTATATGTGATTTCAATGAATTGGCCTAGTGTTGCAATTGCAAGGCTAGGCATGAGAAACCAATAACATGAATAGTAAGAAAACTTCAGAAAGGTCTAAATAGATTAAAAGGAACTTTAATCAATTGCATATTGAAAAAAAAAAAAAACTTTTGAAAGATATAACTTTAGTAATTTGATATAAAAAGCAATCTATTAGGAGTCTTATCTTATGGTTTTATTTTTTTAAAAGTTGAATTGTCCTTATAGGTTTCTTGTAAATAACTAGACATATAATACTTATAAAAAACAATGGTAATTATATAGCAGAACCGCTATATCACAGATTTTAGTAATAGTCCGTTTTAGGGTAATCCTATAAGATAGATATTTTAGAAAAGATAACTGATTTTATAATATTGCTATCTCCTAATAATAGAACCGCTATATCACAGATTTTGGTAATAGTCCGTTTTAGGGTAATCCTATAAGATAGATATTTTAGAAAAGATAACTGATTTTATAATATTGCTATCTCCTAATAACAGAACCGCTATATCACAGATTTTGGTAATAGTCCGTTTTAGGGTAATCCTATATGATAGATATTTTAGAAAAGATAACTGATTTTATAATATTGCTATCTCCTAATAACAGAACCGCTATATCACAGATTTTGGTAATAGTCCGTTTTAGGGTAATCCTATATGATAGATATTTTAGAAAAGATAACTGATTTTATAATATTGCTATCTCCTAATAACAGAACCGCTATATCACAGATTTTGGTAATAGTCCGTTTTAGGGTAATCCTATATGATAGATATTTTAGAAAAGATAACTGATTTTATAATATTGCTATCTCCTAATAACAGAACCGCTATATCACAGATTTTGGTAATAGTCCGTTTTAGGGTAATCCTATATGATAGATATTTTAGAAAAGATAACTGATTTTATAATATTGCTATCTCCTAATAACAGAACCGCTATATCACAGATTTTGGTAATAGTCCGTTTTAGGGTAATCCTATATGATAGATATTTTAGAAAAGATAACTGATTTTATAATATTGCTATCTCCTAATAACAGAACCGCTATATCACAGATTTTGGTAATAGTCCGTTTTAGGGTAATCCTATATGATAGATATTTTAGAAAAGATAACTGATTTTATAATATTGCTATCTCCTAATAACAGAACCGCTATATCACAGATTTTGGTAATAGTCCGTTTTAGGGTAATCCTATATGATAGATATTTTAGAAAAGATAACTGATTTTATAATATTGCTATCTCCTAATAACAGAACCGCTATATCACAGATTTTGGTAATAGTCCGTTTTAGGGTAATCCTATATGATAGATATTTTAGAAAAGATAACTGATTTTATAATATTGCTATCTCCTAATAACAGAACCGCTATATCACAGATTTTGGTAATAGTCCGTTTTAGGGTAATCCTATATGATAGATATTTTAGAAAAGATAACTGATTTTATAATATTGCTATCTCCTAATAACAGAACCGCTATATCACAGATTTTGGTAATAGTCCGTTTTAGGGTAATCCTATATGATAGATATTTTAGAAAAGATAACTGATTTTATAATATTGCTATCTCCTAATAACAGAACCGCTATATCACAGATTTTGGTAATAGTCCGTTTTAGGGTAATCCTATATGATAGATATTTTAGAAAAGATAACTGATTTTATAATATTGCTATCTCCTAATAACAGAACCGCTATATCACAGATTTTGGTAATAGTCCGTTTTAGGGTAATCCTATATGATAGATATTTTAGAAAAGATAACTGATTTTATAATATTGCTATCTCCTAATAACAGAACCGCTATATCACAGATTTTGGTAATAGTCCGTTTTAGGGTAATCCTATATGATAGATATTTTAGAAAAGATAACTGATTTTATAATATTGCTATCTCCTAATAACAGAACCGCTATATCACAGATTTTGGTAATAGTCCGTTTTAGGGTAATCCTATATGATAGATATTTTAGAAAAGATAACTGATTTTATAATATTGCTATCTCCTAATAACAGAACCGCTATATCACAGATTTTGGTAATAGTCCGTTTTAGGGTAATCCTATATGATAGATATTTTAGAAAAGATAACTGATTTTATAATATTGCTATCTCCTAATAACAGAACCGCTATATCACAGATTTTGGTAATAGTCCGTTTTAGGGTAATCCTATATGATAGATATTTTAGAAAAGATAACTGATTTTATAATATTGCTATCTCCTAATAACAGAACCGCTATATCACAGATTTTGGTAATAGTCCGTTTTAGGGTAATCCTATATGATAGATATTTTAGAAAAGATAACTGATTTTATAATATTGCTATCTCCTAATAACAGAACCGCTATATCACAGATTTTGGTAATAGTCCGTTTTAGGGTAATCCTATATGATAGATATTTTAGAAAAGATAACTGATTTTATAATATTGCTATCTCCTAATAACAGAACCGCTATATCACAGATTTTGGTAATAGTCCGTTTTAGGGTAATCCTATATGATAGATATTTTAGAAAAGATAACTGATTTTATAATATTGCTATCTCCTAATAACAGAACCGCTATATCACAGATTTTGGTAATAGTCCGTTTTAGGGTAATCCTATATGATAGATATTTTAGAAAAGATAACTGATTTTATAATATTGCTATCTCCTAATAACAGAACCGCTATATCACAGATTTTGGTAATAGTCCGTTTTAGGGTAATCCTATATGATAGATATTTTAGAAAAGATAACTGATTTTATAATATTGCTATCTCCTAATAACAGAACCGCTATATCACAGATTTTGGTAATAGTCCGTTTTAGGGTAATCCTATATGATAGATATTTTAGAAAAGATAACTGATTTTATAATATTGCTATCTCCTAATAACAGAACCGCTATATCACAGATTTTGGTAATAGTCCGTTTTAGGGTAATCCTATATGATAGATATTTTAGAAAAGATAACTGATTTTATAATATTGCTATCTCCTAATAACAGAACCGCTATATCACAGATTTTGGTAATAGTCCGTTTTAGGGTAATCCTATATGATAGATATTTTAGAAAAGATAACTGATTTTATAATATTGCTATCTCCTAATAACAGAACCGCTATATCACAGATTTTGGTAATAGTCCGTTTTAGGGTAATCCTATATGATAGATATTTTAGAAAAGATAACTGATTTTATAATATTGCTATCTCCTAATAACAGAACCGCTATATCACAGATTTTGGTAATAGTCCGTTTTAGGGTAATCCTATATGATAGATATTTTAGAAAAGATAACTGATTTTATAATATTGCTATCTCCTAATAACAGAACCGCTATATCACAGATTTTGGTAATAGTCCGTTTTAGGGTAATCCTATATGATAGATATTTTAGAAAAGATAACTGATTTTATAATATTGCTATCTCCTAATAACAGAACCGCTATATCACAGATTTTGGTAATAGTCCGTTTTAGGGTAATCCTATATGATAGATATTTTAGAAAAGATAACTGATTTTATAATATTGCTATCTCCTAATAACAGAACCGCTATATCACAGATTTTGGTAATAGTCCGTTTTAGGGTAATCCTATATGATAGATATTTTAGAAAAGATAACTGATTTTATAATATTGCTATCTCCTAATAACAGAACCGCTATATCACAGATTTTGGTAATAGTCCGTTTTAGGGTAATCCTATATGATAGATATTTTAGAAAAGATAACTGATTTTATAATATTGCTATCTCCTAATAACAGAACCGCTATATCACAGATTTTGGTAATAGTCCGTTTTAGGGTAATCCTATATGATAGATATTTTAGAAAAGATAACTGATTTTATAATATTGCTATCTCCTAATAACAGAACCGCTATATCACAGATTTTGGTAATAGTCCGTTTTAGGGTAATCCTATATGATAGATATTTTAGAAAAGATAACTGATTTTATAATATTGCTATCTCCTAATAACAGAACCGCTATATCA
>JABUQX010084230.1:0-7500 GCA_015478945.1 Trachelipus rathkii | reverse complement strand
AATAACACCTACCTATCATCAATATTACCAATAAACTCTATATTAATAACAATACCTAAACTTTCGATGTAATCGGTGTTATCAATGTCGCCAACAAAAACAATTTTATCAATAATTCCTATGCTTTCAATATAATCGGTATTATCAATATTATCAATAAATTTGGTGTTATCAATAGCTGCAACACTTTTGTTATAATACATATTATGAATATTACCAATAAAAAGTGATATTATCAATAATGTCAATACCATCGATATAATCGATATCATCAATTTTACAAATCAAATCGCTATAATCAGTAATCCCCATACTTTTTATATAATTGGTATTATCAATATTACTAATAAACATTAAATTATCAATAATACCTATAACTTACATTTAATCGATATTGATCCATATTATCAATAATATTATAGATAATCTATCAACAATATAATCGGTGCCCACTGGAGATCTTTCTTCCTCTCTGCTGCTTATATACACACATAAAGAGTATTGAATAGAAAGGTTACTTAAATTTATTTGACAGCGTTCCAGATTCATTATAGGAAAAGCCGCACTTGAATTCGGAAGTGATTCAATAAACCTCGCTTCAATATCTCAAGTGTTATATATATATATATATATATATATATATATATATATATATATATATATATATATATATATATATATATATATATATATATATATATATATATATATATATATATATATATATATATATATATATATATATATATATATATATATATATATATATATATATACCTAGGGTTTAACATACACACACATAGATACACAAACGCCACATTGAAAAGGTTAATATGTAAGTAAAGCGATCATTGCATGGGCTTTAATGATAAGCGTTATTCTATGCGCCAATAACACATCGGTGTTAATAAAGAAACTAAGGAACGCTTAAACGCATGAAAATAGACTCGTATAATAGAAATAGCTTCTTTCCTGCGGACACATTCTGACTCATCCAATGACAAAGGATGAGTTGATTGGTGATGTATGGATGACTTTGAATAATGACGTCACAGGAGGAGGATGACTTCATATCATGATAAATCGCTCATCCTCTGCAAACGACTATAGCTATCTATGACTTCCAAGGGTATCGATGCTAACAAACGCTGACATTGGCAACGAGAATGCTTTTATAACACTAAAGGAAATTTTTTGCTTTCATAAAACGTCATTCGATAAAGTTTGATTAAATGTTATTATTGGCTAAGAGCTCGACCAATCAGGAATAGCCATATCAGTCATGCATATTATTCCATAAAAGCAAAATGTCAAGGAACTTCGTTAATGTTTAAGATTGTTAATAACCTAACCTAACCTTACATAACATAACCTAACCTAACCTAACCTAACCTAACCTAACCTAACCTAACCTAACCTAACCTAACCTAACCTAACCTAACCTAACCTAACAACCTTAAGCGTTGATCATTTAATAGTTCACGCTTTAACGGCATTTGACAATAATCATAATGGATAATTTCTCAAGAGAGTTTCACTCTGAGGTTCGAACCATAGAAATCGACTTATGCCTTATCACAACTAAAAGGTAAAAATGTCTTATAATCCACAAAGCAGTAAGATGGAAATTGACATTTAATTTACTTATGAGTAAGGTTCATTTTCGGATGTTACTAGTTTGCTGTAGAGTTGACCGAGCACCGCAGTTTTTTGCACCGCACCACACTGCGCATGGAAGGTAATGCACCAGTTCAGCCCCGCACCACAAAGCATCGCATCGTACTGCTATTTTTTTCAACCACACCTAATCAAGACTCTAAAATTGTGAGCCACATCGCACCACACCGCACCGCACCGCACCGCACCGCACCGCACCATACCGCACCGCACCATACCGCACCGCACCATACCACACCGTACCATACCGCACCGCACCGCACCGCACCGCACCGCACCGCACCGAACCGAACCGCACCGAACCGCACCGCACCGCATCGCACCGCATCGCACTTCACGGATGCATCGGACAAAACTAGTTTGTGGGTTACAAAACACAATTTTCAAAGTTCAATTAATCACTTTTACTTTTTAGAATTTAATCAATATTGAAACAATTTTTTTTTTTACTTTTTTCAAATTTGTCACAAAATAAAAGAAGAAAAATAATTATTTAAAAAAAAAAAACAAGTAGAAGAAAAATAGAAAGATTAATAAACAAACTTGAATGAGGTTTTTAGAGTAGTTTTATTTGTCAATGTCAAAATTGGACACCAAGTTTGGAATACGAATTTTGTATCTGTGAGTAACAAAGAAAAAAAAATTCGGGATGAATAAAATACCTGAGCATGTGTGTGTGTGTATGCGTGTGTGTACGTTTTTTTTAAGAAAGAGTGAGAGAGAGAGAGAGAAGAGAGAGAGAGAGAGAGAGAGAGAGAGAGAGAGAGAGAGAGAGAGAGAGAGAGAGAAATGAATCAAACTCATGACTGTCTTTTCGAAAATAGTATTTTACATAAAATAATAGTAAAACAGGGGTAATAATAATAATAATAATAATAATAATAATAATAATAATAATAATAATAATAATAATAATAATAATAATAATAATAATAATAATAATAATAATAATAATAATAATAATAATAATAAAAATAATAATAATAATAAAAATAATAATAATAATAATAATAATAATAATAATAATAATAATAATAATAATAATAATAATAATAATAATAATAATAATAATAATAATAATAATAATAATAATAATAATAATAATAATAATAATAATAATAATAATAATAATAATAAGGTCAGCATCCCGAAAAGTTCAGGCATGTAACTAGAAAACTATAACAGCTACACGAAAATAAATATCATTTTATTAATCAGGAGATATTTTTACCGCAGAAATTTAAAAAAAATAAAAAAAATAACGCTTTTTAAAAATTTAAAATTGTTAAAAATGTTGGAAAAATTAGTTTTTTGAGAATACGAAGAAGCTCTGTACTCCGAGGGAGCGCGCAAAGTTGCCAAATGTTGATTTTTTAAATTAACGAATACCCACGGATAAACAAGAACGATGGATAGAGTCGGGGTTTCTCGGCCTACCGGGGGACGACGGGGGGACTTCGTCCCCCCTCTGTCCCTCCGTCGGCTCGAACCCCCTAAAAAGGATATAAAAAGAAAAATAATATTTTCTCCAAAGCGGAAAAAAGTGGTATTTGGCAACTTTTGCTCTCGAGACTACTGCAGGTTTCAAGGTCAATCAGAGCGTGCACTATTTCAGGTCTAAGATTTTTACTGTTGTTATTAATAAATATTAGAATAAAATAATTTTTTTTAAGTTTCTTCGATGAAATTTTTAGCTGAAATCAAAAATGTTATTTATTTTCCTGTAGATGTTATAGTTTTCTAGTTACATGCCTGAACTCTTCGGGATGCTGGCTAATAATAATAATAATAATAATAATAATAATAATAATAATAATAATAATAATAATAATAATAATAATAATAATAATAATAATAATAATAATAATAATAATAATAATAATAATAATAATAATAATAATAATAATAATAATAATAATAATTATAATAATAATAATTATAAAATAATAATAATAATAATAATAATAATAATAATAATAATAATAATAATAATAATAATAATAATAATAATAATAATAATAATAATAATAAAAATAATAATAATAAAAATAATTATAATAATAATAATAATAATAATAATAATAATAATAATAATAATAATAATAATAATAATAATAATAATAATAATAATAATAATATTATAATAATAATAATAATAATAATAATAATAATAATAATAATAATAATAATAATAATAATAATAATAATAATAATAATAATAATAATAATAATAATAATCAATTTTAGGCAGATCATTCCCCCTTCTAAATTCTATTTCACCATTATCTCCATTAGAAACTCTCATTACGAGTACTCTTCCCCCCACCACCTCCTCCGACTCCTTTGAGACCAACCCGAATTTCAAAAGATGTTTCCTAACTTCCTCCGCCTCAATTACATCCACATTAACTAATATGTCGTCGATGTCGCCGTCCCCTCAAAAACTCTCCTGTCCTTTTCCCTCACTATTCTTAAAATCTTCGTCATAATCCTCGGAGCACTGCATAATCCAAATCCTAATCTCGTCAAGCAGTAAGTTTTTCCCCTTAATGTTCGAGTGCCGACGCTTGAAAGGCACTCATCATTTCTTATCTGCAAGTATGCAGCTTTTAAATCAACAGTTTTCTCCCTCCTCTCGTTTTCTCATTTCCTTACCGACTCATAGCACACTTAAACTTTATCACCTGTGTGACAAGACACGAATTTATTCAATTCTCTGTAATCTAAAACCAGTCTGACTTTACCTTTGTTAATTTGTTTCGCCATTAACAGCCCAATAAGCCATTCTCCTCATCACCATTCCATTCCACCAGATTCCCTCTCTTATCCATTCCACTTCTTCGTCGAATATATCTTTTTTACTCCTTTTTCAAATGTATTAACGACCCCATTTTATTCTTCAACATGGCTCCTTATCCTTCCGTTTCATTTATGCTTTAAAAAATCCTGTAAAATGATAACCCAATCTTTATCATTGATTTCACGTCACTCATTTATAAACCTCAGCTTCCTTCTTCGCACTTAGCACTTGTTTTCTTCTTCAGTCTTTCAACACCAAAGAGCTGATGCCGGTTTCTTTAATCAATCACCGCAAACTTTCTGTATAGTGTCAATGCCAAGAACCACGTCAATGTTTATCATCGTCTTCTCTATTATAAAGACACAATTCAAAATTAACTGCTGATTCAATGAGCACAGATCCTCACCAACTGTCTCCACTGCCCTCGCACTCCATCATTCTACTAATAGTGATTCCTTTTTCCCGCATGAGGAAACATGATGAATTGTTCCACCTACAATTCCTTCTTAGATGCCTACCACAGCAATAACATTCTACTAATATGATCCCTTTTCCGCACTGTAGAGAAACATGAATTGTTCCACCTACAATTCTTCTTAGATGCCACTACCACCGCAACAACATTCTACTAATATGATCCCTTTTTCCGCATGAGAAACATGATGAATTGTTCTACCTACAATTCCTTCTTAGATGCCTACCACCACAACCAACATTCCTACTAATATGATCCCTTTACGCGCAGAAACACCTACAATTCCTTCTTGAACCTACCACCGCAACCATGACAAACGATTTCTTGTAAGTAATGTTTTTGCTCCTAAGCACTTGTTTCCATAATTGCACATGTTTTCCTATTGAATACCGCCCTTGCTCTACTTAATATCTCCTCAATACCACAACTCTTTATGTTGTCCTTCGCTTTTAATTCCATTGCGATTTTTTCAGGAAGGCCGTTGACGAGCAGTCTTTTCAACAGTGTTTCTCCCCCAACATTTATTTGCACTCCTAGCTAGCCTCCTGATCTCATTCATATAAACCTCAATGTTTTCGCCACACCATCTCTTAGCACACAGCTGACTGAAAGCAACGAATGGGTCTTCTCCGAATACTCTTCTTAATTTTTTCTTGATTTCCTCTGCAGACCCCTTCTCTTTCTGACTGAGTTCCAGATAAACAGCCAGAGCCTCTTTCTCTAGTAGCATCGGCAACAGTGATTCATCATTCTTCATAGCTTTTGAGTTTTGACCACTAATTCGACTTTCAAAATCTACGTCTCCAAATCTCCCACGCCGTCAAAAATTTTGAAGCTGTTCAAAGTCATCTCGAATTTTTTTCCCTTAGCCCGGATAGCTTGTAGGAACAAATAAATCAACCTTCTTGTTTGATAGTTAATTGTAGACAAAACATAAAAGAAATAAACATATAACATAAAATTAGTGCGGAGCTACATAATGAATAAATACATCAATAATCCTACAATTATCATTATCAATATTATCTATTATTTTTAATATTATTGATTATTATTATTTTTATTATAATTATCTATTATTATTATTATTATTATTATATTATTAATATTTATATGTATTATTATTTATTATATCTATTGTTATTGATTTTTATTATTATACATTATTATATCTTATGATTATTGATTAATTTTATAATATAATAAAAAATAAAAGTAATAATATAATAATTAAAATAATAATATTGATAATGATAATTGTAGGATATTGATGTATTTATTTCATTATGTAACAGCTCCGAATCTGATTCTTGTTTCTCTTGAGGAGAAAAAGTTTTTCATACAATATACTATGATGGGAAAACTAGACATCATAAATATAAAATACTTCCTCAATAACAGAGTAGTTAATAAAAATGCATGGTTGACCTCGAACAGCTTCAAAATTTTTGACGGCGTGGGAGATTTGGAGACGTAGATTTTGAAAGTCGAATTAGTGGTCAAAACTCAAAAGCTATGAAGAATGATGAATCACTGTTGCCGATGCTACTAGAGAAAGAGGCTCTGGCTGTTTATCTGGAACTCAGTCAGAAAGAGAAGGGGTCTGCAGAGGAAATCAAGAAAAAATTAAGACAGAGATATTCGGATAAGACCCAATTTTCGTTGCATTTAAGTCAAGCTGGTGTGCTAAGAGATGGCTGTGGCGAAACATGAGGTTTAATCATGAATGAGCATCAGGAGGCATAGCTAGGAGTGCAAATATAAATGTTGGGGGAGAAACACTGTTGAAAAGACTGCTCGTCAACGGCCTTCCTGAAAAAATCGCAATGGAATTAAAAGCGAAGGACAACATAAAGAGTTGTGGTATTGAGGAGATATTAAGTAGAGCAAGGGCGGTATTCAATAAGGAAAACATGTGCAATTATGGAACAAGTGCTTTAGAGCAAAAACATTACTTACAAGAAATCGTTTGTCATGGTTGCGGTGGTAGGCATCTAAGAAGGAATTGTAGGTGGAACAATTCATCATGTTTCTCATGCGTAAAAAGGGATCATATTAGTAGAATGTTGGTTGTGGTGGTAGGCATCTAAGAAGGAATTGTAGGTAGAACAATTCATCATGTTTCTCATGCGGAAAAAGGGATCATATTAGTAGAATGTTGGTTGCGGTGGTAGGCATCTAAGAAGGAATTGTAGGTGGAACAATTCATCATGTTTCTCATGCGGAAAAAGGAATCACATTAGTAGAATGATGGGAGGGCAGTGGAGACAGTTGGTAGAGGATCTGTGCTCATTGAAATCGAAGGGTGTTTCTCAGCAGGAAAAAAGGAATTCACATTAGTAGAATAGATGCGAGGGCAGTGGAGACAGTTTGGTAAGCATCTCGGATGGCTCATTGAAATCGAAGGGGTATTAAATTGAATTCCAATTGAGTGTTAGAGAAGATCGATGAGGAACATTACGTGGTTCTTGATTATTGACAACTAATATTGAAGTTTGGTTGGAAGGTGACGATTAAAGAAACGGCATTCAGCTTTGGTAGTTGAAGA
>JABUQX010084229.1:0-29585 GCA_015478945.1 Trachelipus rathkii | reverse complement strand
ATTGGACATTTTGGAGCGTCATATGCTGCTAATGTCCCAATCTATCCTCTACTTAGCAGAAATCGCCAAGAACTCTCGGAAAGTCAAAGTGGTTGAGCCAGGGAAATTCAAGTATGAGGCTGATCAAGATTTGGTTAGTTATTTTGTCGATTTTGAGCAGTATTGTTCATTCAACTACCCAAATGCGCCTCATCAGTGGTTAAGGTTGCTAGGCAGGCAACTCGAAGGATCATTCCTTCAACTGTATAATTTGCTAATCAAAGATGATAGAAACTACAGTTCAATTAAAGAGACCTTATTAACATGGTATCATCAAGAGGAGAAAAGAAAAGACGCACATAAGCTCAATGCTTATCATTCGGCATACAGGACTTCCGGTGAAAGTGTTCGTATGTACGCTCTTCGCCTGGAACATCTTGCTAAGAAAGCCTATCGTGGGCTAGACATGCGAGAACATGACTCGCTACGAACAGCTTTTCTTCTAAGTCTTCCTCCATACGTCGAGAAAAGGATATCAGAATATATTACACAGCAAGAAGAAGACAGTAACATCCGAGTGCCATGGCGGAAAATAGTAAGCCTTGCGGACACCTACGTTAGAGACTACAATAAAGGAAAGAATGTAGTCACTTCTTCTAGCAACAGCCGGTTTACAGTGTCTCCTGATCAACCTAAACAGGACTTAGACGAGACAATCAGAATAGATGTTATCAATCCAGGTTGGTCAGAAGTTTTGCATTCACAACATGCACAGCCACAACCACCTAAAACAAACAATACCCGCCAACAGAATACACGTAACAATAACAATACACGTACTTATCCCTCATCCAATAACAGACGTAATCAGACCCAAAGCACTTACACACCGACACGTCACAACGAGAACACTAACAGAAAACACCTCGTTTGTGATTACTGTGAGAATGTTGGGCACGTGATGGATGAATGTTACAAGTATTTAGGAGTATGCAGTTATTGTCGAAAGAGGGGGCATGTAAGGAATGATTGTCGGTCTATCAGATCCCCTCCACGTACGAAGCAATTGAATTCTGGTAGAGTGTGTCCGTTTTGTAAGGGGCCACATGCGGGAATTAACTGTTCACATAGGACACCACCGCGCAATGGACAAAGGACTCAGAGGTCGCCCACAAATAACAGAAAAAACAGATCACCACAGGCCTCTGGTTCAAACAGAAAACATAATTCCCCACGCGCGGACAATACACACAGGGCACAGACTACACGTGACTCACCAAGGCCGCCAAGGAAGTTTCTGGATCCTTGCGACTGGTGTCACAAGTCACATCTAGAAGGCCGATGTATGGGTCCTTCTTCAGATGAAGCAGTACAAGCAGGAGCTTTAAACTGCAAGTCTCCACGGAAATGAGCCCTCCAGTGGAGAATAATAGCTACAGCAGCTCATGGATACCAATGCCCTAGTAGACATAGTAAATAGTGATAGAAGTAGTGCTAGCACTTTTCCTGTAGCCGTAGACTTAGTAGTCGATAGCAGTAGTGCTAGGACCCTTCTACCTGACACAAAGACTCTTTTACTTGACACAAGGACTACTAGTGATAGTCATAGAGATAGTTACTCTCTTTCTTCTCACGTAGTATGTAGTAGTAGTTCCCATACGGAACCAGTAGTATCAGTTGTAGCAAGTAGCCTCCCTATGGAGACTGTCGTGGTAGGAAGTAGCGATAGTTATAGTGACAGGCAGGTGAAAACAGCAGCAGCAGCAAACAACATGGTGAAACCGCATGACATTGCAGCAGAAAATATTTGTCATGTCCACCTGGCAGTAAACAACTTTCCAGTTGAGGATGATATGGTTGTTACCATAAATCTTTGCCAGGCGGAAGTGGATCCACTAATTGTTTGCGTGAAATTAGAACACAACAGCTCGAATGTGTATGATTGCCTTGTTGATAGTGGGGCAGGTGTAAGTTTGGTGAGTGAAGCAGTATTGCAGACCTTGAAAGAACCAGTTGAACTTTTGCCATCTGCAAAAGTAGGGGTGAAAGCAATTAGTGGTTTCGGCAGGGGTAAAAGAATTCCGATTGACCAGTACGTCAATCTAAAACTACTGTTTCAAGGTGGATTTGAAACTAAGCCCACCGAATGCTTCATCGTTCCTGAAGAATATATGGAGTTCGCCATAGTATTGGGAACATACTCTCTACGGGATAATGAGCTCTTGCCTGATTTGTCTCAAAAAGAACTCATTCGTAGAGAGGACAACGAGGATATCACGTTAATAGCAACAGGCATTAGTCTCCGCCGTGTGCGTACCCATCCTCATGTGGGTCGTATCACAACAGTTAATAGTGATATATTCAACAATTCAAATATTGATGAAATAGACATCCTGCATAATCAAGCTCAAGATAAAGATCTCAAGTTGATCATTAAAGGTTTTCAGAACAAGGATGTTATGCAAGGATGTTGGCTCAGGGTACATAAAATGTACAAACAATACAGATCTCAGCTGGTATTCGAAAATGGGATACTCTTTCACAAACTAAAATCGGGAGAATTACTGTATGTAATTTCTCTTGATTTTCTCGTTCATATAGTGTTAGGTCTTCACTTTTCTTGTGCCCATATCGGACGAAATAAACTTCTTCAGCTTATTTATAAGCACTTTTGGCACCCGCGTGTAAACCGGGTGGTCTCAGACATCGTCAGATGCTGTCCGATTTGTCAAAGACAGAAAACATTTTCTTCTGTTATGACACCTCCGATGTTAAAGATTTTAGCTGAGTATCCATTCGACTTGTGTGCAATGGACTTGCTACAATTTCCTCAAACAAGTTCCGGTCACAAGTACTGTATGGTACTCATTGACCACTTTTCCAAGTGGGTTTCGGTTGTTCCTTTATCGAACAAAACCAGTCTTTCTGTTTCTAACAAATTCAAACATCAAATTCTTCCATTTCTTCCAAAAGTTCCAAACCGAATTCTCACCGACAACGGTGCTGAATTCACTTCTCAAACTTTCCAAAATGTTCTTCAAGAACATAATATCAAGCACATAAGAACTTCTCCGCTTCACCCTGCTAGCAATGGGGTTTGTGAGCGCTTCAACAGAAGTTTAATTCAGATCATTAAATGTTTGGTGCTTGAAAATCCCAGTGGTTGGGATGAGGAACTTTCGTCTTCTGTTCTTATTTACAACAACACAGCACATAGTGCTCTCGGTATTTCACCTTCCGACTTTCTTCTGCAGAAGGCTCATTCTCCGACACACAGTTTTCCTCAATATTGGAAAGAAGGTAGTGCGAACTTCCGACCATTTCGCGTCGGACAGAAAGTTGCGAAAAAAGTAATTCGCACTGGTCATAGCACTATTCAGAAGTTCAAGAGCCGATGGGAAGGCCCCTATATCATCACTGCAGTTAATGATAACCGGGTCACCTACCTTATTAGACGTGCTAGTGACCAACAAAATAGATTACAGAAAGTCCATTTCTCTCATCTACGAGGATGGATAGATATTCCCACGTACCTTCGCAAAATATTTAGTCGCAAATCCCCTGAGGTCCGAGAAATTCTTTTACCGACGAGGATGAAGAAGACGAAGAATTGGATGAAGGATGCAGAAGGCTCGGAGTTAACGCAGTAGCTCACAGTTCTCAATATCCGACAATATATTGAAGAAAGTCAATTCAAACCATCGAAGCGATGATGACTGAAAACGATTTTCAGGGATTTCTTCCAACAAATCCCATCCCAATGGATCTATTCACGAGGTTGCCTAACTTATGGGACCAAATAGAACAACTGAACGTTGATACTGCCGAATCAACAATGTCTCCTGTGAGAACTCCAGTCCTTTCACCTATAGTGATTCAGCCTTCTCGTTCTCCGCCCAAGGTTACTTTTGTGCTTCCTCCAACCGATATAACAGATTCTTCACGAACCATTCCGGTTCCTCCATTATCCTTACAGCAGAATTTCTCTGCTATTTCCCCAATTCTTTACAGTCCCAGTGTGTACAGCCCATCTATGGATTACTATGATTTCTATACTCATGAATATCCATCACCTTCACAACTTCAAGTTTCTTCGGCTGTTACACCTATTAGTCACACTATTGTGTCATCAGTTCTGACTTCCCAATCTCCGGCTATAACAAATCCAAATACAGTTGATTTTCACTCAGTTAGTGAATTAGAGGGAGCGTCTTTCTTGAGTTCTTTCTTCAAGGATAGACCAAGTTCCAATCTCCTTGGTCCTTCAACAGTTCTTAGTTCTTCTCGAACTCAACAAGATTCGCCTCCACCTTTTTCGCCTTTTAATTTCAGTACGTCTACTCAACATTCAGACTTCTCAGGTTTCCATTCTAACTCTCCATCTTTTCTTCCTTCAGACTCCTATCAGTTACCTTCACTTTCTCAAACACCACCAGCTCCATATCATGTAGTTGGTGAAGTTCTCGGTGATCCTGCTCATCTCCAACTTGATGACAGTGATCTAGAGTTGATTCACATAGGAGAAGAAGATCTAACCAGGTTCAACTTTCCTCCTCGTCCGTTTACTCGACGTATGGGACCAGTACCTGACTTGCCCAATGTAATGGAAACTCCTCTCGAATACGTACTTAATAGAAGAAGGAGTAGTTTGTTATAGCCCGGTTAGTAGTTAATAGTTTTCAAAAAAGTTAATGGTTTTCAAAACTCTCAACAGTTCATTTCTTCTTTTTCAATAGGATCTACCGATGTTCACCGAACTGAACACTGGTTCTGTGGTATTTTGCTCTTTTCCTCATCATTTTCCCTTTTTCCTTCGTCCTTCCTGGTTCTGGGAATTCTGGGAGGGGATGGTCATGGGGGAGTGCAGGGTGAAATTTGCGGAATGCGCGAATGCGGATAAAGTGCGGAATGCGAATGCGGAGAAGAATGCGGATGCGGATTACATGCATTCATCTCATCTCTATTCATTCACACTAGTTTCAGACATAATCAGTGACACTATAGAATCGTTCATTCATCTCAGCCTCACTGAATACTTGCCTATAATTCTATCAGAACGTTGTTGTTGGCTGTAGTGATTTATTTTTATTATTATTTTAATTTAATATTTAACTGAAAATGTATAAAGAATTTTTGTAAATTTTCCCCCTGTTAGGCTAATTTTAAGGACATATTTTCATTTAAACGTAAAACACAGATAACAGAGTTGAAGATTGCCCTCGTGGTATTCAACTACCAGTATGATAAGCCAACAACTGTTATGTTCTTTTTATTACTCAACACACTTTTCAATTTGATACACAGACACTTATTATGTGCATTTATAAATTATAAGTTTGTAAATAAAAATGAAATCAGAAATCGTAAAGATTAATTCCTAAACGAAATTTAAATAATTTGTAAATAATAATAAAAAAGTTTTGTAAATAATAATTATTTAAATCAGCTTTTTTTATAACTATATTGAAATCAGAAAATCAGAAGTTAATTAAATTAAATTATTAAATTAACTTCAAGCTGACTTGTAAATATTAAATTTTAATTTAGTAGAAAGGAACAGGAATAAAATTTATTATATTATGTAACACTTACACGGATGCAAATAATAGAACAGTGTATTCTTCTCCCTTCTCCTAGCTGCAGTGAGTGTGAAGATTCTCTTAGCTGTCGGCGAGAGAACACTGCTACGAGAAGAGTTCAGCATCCATGTCAGGGTAGATTTTAGCCCAGGTCGGACTATCCACGACTGTCCTTCCCGTGAAATCTGACGCAGACTTCATCCTTATATGGGCGCTTACACCCTTGGCTTGGCAGAAAAAATCCCATTAGGGATGGTTACAAAAACAGCAACAGTATCAGAGCCAATAATAAACTTTATAGTCTAGGGTGTACCCAGTATTATGGATATAGTGAGGTTTCCAACTATACTACGGAACAAATCGACACAGCCGGAGTATCAAAATAGATCTTCAAAAAAAGAAGCAGAGTAGCTTTTAACTCCGATGCTTTCAGATGGGTTATGCTAAACGCTTGTTCCTAGGAAAATTGAAAATTGAAAATATGGTAATATAGTTGCCTCACCCCACTACATTCGACTCCACGGTTGGAGTACCCATCAACCTCGAGTCATCAGTCTGACTATTCGTCTGTTCAGTCTCAGTCTTTTCTCTAACCATCTTACGACGATCTTCAAGTCAGTCTTCACCGTCAAGAAATTTATCGACGAAGAGGAACGCATGCTTCAGTCACGTAGGCTGCATTATCCTCACTAACAGACTACAGTTATCAGCTTTAAGTTTAGTTTTGTACATATGTAAAAATATATTGCGGTTATCGGTTTTCAGTCCTAAGGGCTTTCGGCATGTGTGTGATAAGGATGTAAACAACTTCCCTCATTCTCCTTCAGACATTTTCGGGTCAATCCCCTCTTTTCGCCGCCTACCACTCACTAACAGATCTCCAGCTACAAACAGATTATGATTATAAGGAATTTGAGTGGGGGCGTAATTTTAGTGAGGGGGGATGTTGGGGTCGCTGTTGCAGTGGCTCCAACTTCACCCAATTATATGCAGAAGTGGTACACCTCTAATATATTGGTGTATTTTCATTTATTTATATATTATATTTATATGTATGCCTTCTCATCATAATCAGTTCTTTTTCCCCTTATTACTAATTCCGTTTTTTTAGGTATATGATATTGTAGATTAGTCACTTTCAGAATTATATTATTTTTGTGTGGTCCATATTTATGATTTTATACCACACCACACTAAATCTGAGTGACGACATTCCCCTTTTGTTGGACAAAAGGATTCCGCATATTATACGAAGTAAGATTATTTATCATTTACATGTTTACGTGTGTTATAGCTTCTTCTCTTTTTAGATATATGCGATTGCTCCATTGAGTTGTATGGCCTGTTTAATCATGTTCATCTCGTTTTATAGGACTCCAGTTCTCAAACAGCCCTCATCGTGCTTACGCCTGAAATACCCTTTTTGAGGGATTTATCGATCCCCTAGGGTAAGCAAGCCATATCTCAATGTTATTTTTGTTTGTTATTCGCTTGGAGCATTTTTATCCATATCATATGCCTACTCCTACTACTACTACTACTACTACTACTACTACTACTACTATTGTTGTTTAACAGGTTTCATTCAAGGGACCACAGCAAAGTGTGATTTCATTTACGGGGCCACTACGACCTTTTATTTACGGGGCCTTCAAACACAACATTTGGTCATTTTATTCAGGGGCCAACATTTTCTTTGGAGTTTTCTTCAAGCGGCTTATTCAAAACCGAATTCGACCATCTCAGCCAGCACTGGTAGTGTTGCAACTCAAGAACAACAAGTTACGTAAAACCTCAGTTTGTTCTTATTTTTGCATCCTCTTTATCACACACATATTAACCTTCTTGTTCCAGTAGTAACTAACCCTTACTCTGGAACTCGAACGCAAACTCAAACTCGAACGCAAACTCAAACTCGAACGTTAAACTCGACATTATTTTGGTTGTTCTATCTTAGAACTAACCGACAGTTATCAGCTATCAAATATTATTAGATATTCCTCCCCTTGCGTTTAAACTAATAAACGTTTCATTTTAAAAAACATCTTGTTTTTTAACCCCCCTATTAAAGATCTCCATTCTACCTTGTATTCAAGGAGGGTCCTTTATTTCAAGGAGGGTTCCACTCAAGTCAAGGTGGATTTATCAAAGGAGAAATTCATGTGTTGCAGGGAATGCATTTTGGATAGTTCAGGTAATCAATGCGGTAACCGTTAGAGAAAGTAGCTCTCCATTGAACAGCTAACAGCGGTGGAGGTAGATAAGTAATTAACACCTTAGTGGATTAGCACCAAAGAACAGATAGCGGATATTCTGACTAAAACAGGTGTTAAGGGTGATAACATGTTTAACTATGTCGAGAAATAAAAAGAGTGAGAAAAGAAAGAGGAAAGAGAAGAGTATAAGATTGATAGACTGTTCCTGGTCCCGTTCCTGTTCCTGTCTTGTTCCTGTTTTATGTAATGGAGAAGAAAGGAAGATCGGGTAGCGGAGAGGAGCAGCAACCTGTACATATGTTATTATAAGTACATGGGAAAGGTACCCTTGTAACAAATGGCTAGCATTTGTTCAGGGAATTAATATTAAGTTGATAGGGATTAACATATAATAAACAATGTTTAATTGTTATTTCTTTTTATTGTTTCAGAGACTGCAAGCCTCTGATTTATATTTAAGAATTATATTATTACATTTAATAATAAGATAGAAACTAGCATAAGGCTAGAAATAAGATAATAAGATCTTAACAGATATTGTCATCACCACTACAATAATAGGAAAAAATACCACAAGAGGAGAGAATATTCCGGGACACAAAAAGAAAGTTATCGGCAACACTTCATCTACTGGTCATCCAAAAGGGAGAGATTACTACAGGACACATCACTAAAGTCATCTGTATCAACTGTGCAACTGATAGGTTAATGTGTGAATGTTCGCTCAGTGGTGGTTGTGAGAATTACAGCTGGGTAGTATGCATGAGTGTGTGGGGCGCCTTTCATGCTTGTGTGTGGTATTGAAGTAGTCTTTCTCACAATTGCTGTTGGTGTTCATCAGAAACATTGACTGGATTTATAAGGGCTGACTAAAAAGTGACTTTAGAACATTCATCGTAATTGTGTCCGACTTCAACAACATAAAAGAGGAGAGAATTAATTGTGTCCGACTTCAACAACAATAAAAGAGGAGAGAATTAATTGTGTCCAGCATCACAAAGGAATATACAACAAGAGGAGAAAAGGAACCACTGCGTGAATAAACATAAAGTAAGTAAGTAAGTGTTGGATGATTGGATGCTATACGATGTAGAAAGCGTAGTTACGAGGCAAAAAGTGAAGAAGATGCCTGACTCATAAGATGGACAAGTTAGCTCAAACAAATATAACTACAGTGGAAGCGAGAAGAAAGAAGAGAAGTTGTGAATGTCCTAGATTTATGGGAAAGAGTGAAGATTATGAGAACTGGAAGGAGAGAGTAGAAGATTGGCTTCTTATTACAGAAGAAGAAGTAAAATATCCAGGGGTAGAAATTAGGATGTCTCTTGAAGGGAGAGCTTATGAAGCTGTGAAGGAGCTAAAGAGAGAGGAACTTATAAAGGAGGGTGGAGTTAAAGTTATTATGAAAAAATTGGATGAAGCATTTAAAAAGGACAGCAAAATGGATAAAATGAAAAAGGCAGTAAAGTTTTTCTCAATCGAAAAAAGTGCAGGGGAAACCATGAGAGATTATATACTTAGATACGAAAGGGTGTCTAAAGAATGTGAACAAGTAGGTGGAGGGAAAATGAGTGAGGAACTCAAAGGAAGTCACTTACTACATGGAGCCAAATTGAGTAACATGGAGTTACATATTGTATTGGGGGCTTGCGGTCAAGAAGAGTATGGATATGAAAACGTTAAAGGAGTACTTGGTAGAATATTTCAAGAAACCAATAAAGAAAATAACATCAAGAAAGAAGAAGAATGGGTTGGAGAGGAGAAAACACAAACAGAAGGAAGATGGAAGAGAAACTTTTATGAGAACAATAGAGAAAAATGGAAAACGAGAGATTATCAAGAAAAAGAGGGATATAGAAGAAATAATGCTTGTTATATATGCCAAGCAAAAACACATTTTGCTAGAGAATGTCCTAATAATTGGAGAAACAAAAATAAAGAGAAAAAAGTTGAAGAAAAAGAGAGAGTATTATGGACAAAGTATGAGGGAGAAAGAGAAGACAACTTAGAGTTAGAAGAAATAGATGGAATCTTAGATACTGGTTGTAATAAATCAGTATGTGGAGAATTGTGACTAGCAAAGATTGTGATGAGACTATCAGCAGAAGATGTAAGGGTGATGAATAAAGAGCGAGAGAAGTCAGAAAGGAAATTCATATTCGGAGAAAGTGAATATGAGGCGACAAAAGTTTTGAAAATACCTTGTATGATTGGTAGTTTAAAGGTAAAGATAAGAACAGAAGTCATAAAGGGTGACGTGCCTTGGTTAATTGGTAGAGAAGCAATGGTGAATATGGGATTGGTAATGGATGTTGAAAGAAGAGAGGTTCAACTAAAAAACCTTGACAATATAAGGGTGAAATGTAAATTGGATATTAAAAATCACTTAAGGATGCCACTAATAAAAGGAAAGAAATTAGAAGATGTGTGGATAGAAAAAGAGTGGATTAATGATATGGAGGAATGTAAAAGAAAAATGAAAAAACTACATTTACAATTTGGTCATGGTAGTTATGAAAAACTATGGAAGTTAATAGAAACTGGTTGTAAAAAAGAAGAGAATTTTGAGAAAAATAAAGGTAAGATAAGAGAAGAATTAAAAAATATTTGTGAGAAATGTGTGGTATGTCTCAAATATAAAAAGACACCTCCAAGGCCGGTAGTCGGTTTTCCTATGGCACATAAGTTCAATGAGATGCTAGCTTTAGATTTAGGAGAAATAGAAGGAAGAAGATTCATGGTTATGGTGGATATGGCGACTAATTTTGTACAAGCGACCTGGATGAAAAACAAACAACCAGAAGAAATAGTGAAGAAGTTGTTATCTAAGTGGATTAGTGTCTTTGGAGCTCCATGTAAGATATTTTCGGATAATGGTCTTGAATTCCAAAATGAAGAAGTTAAAATTTTAACAGAATGTTTTGGGATTGAGATCAAAAGCACTGCTGCAGAGAGTCCTTGGAGTAATGGGAAATGCGAGAAGATGGTGGGATTGGTAAAAGACGGAATAAGAAAATTGATGGAGGAAGATACCAAAGACTGGGAAATGGCAATGCATTGGACTATATTTGCAAAGAATTGCCTATCTATGAAGGGAGGTTTTTCGCCTAATCAGTTGGTTTTTGGAAGTAATCCCAGAATCAGTAATGTACATGGGGAAATGAGCCTAACCGAAATGGAAACTGGCTACGAAAGTGAAATGATGGAAAAGAATATGTATGCATTGAGGAAAGCAAGAGAAATACATATAAAGCAGGAATCAGAGGAAAGAATTAGAAGAGCGTTACTGAAAAGTGTAAGAGAACACAATATAGAAGAGGCTAAATTGGGAGATAAAGTTTTCTATAAGAGAGAAAATGAAAAAAGGTGGAGAGGACCAGCTAAAGTAATAGGCATGGATGGAAAGACGATAATAGTGAAACATGGAGGTACTCTAAGGGAAGTGGCGAGAGTACACATAACCAGAATCAAACATGTAGAGGGGGAGGAGATTCAACAACAACAGGAAGAACCCGAAGAAGAAGAAGAAGAAGAAGAAGAAGAAGAAAGGGCGGTAGAGGAAGAAGAAGAGGATGAAGATGAAGAAGAATTAATAATTAGTAGAAGAGAGGATAACGAGGTGGAAGAAGAGGACGAGGAGAGTGAGGAGGAAGGAGACGAAAGAATTGATGTGGTGGTACCCAAGGTCAAACAAGGTGAAAGATGGAGAATGATAAATAGACTAACAAATGAATCAATAGAAGTCAGAATCTTAAATAGAGGGAAGAAGAAGAGGATGAAGATGAAGAAGAATTAATAATTAGTAGAAGAGAGTTTAACGAGGTGGAAGAAGAGGACGAGGAGAGTGAGGAGGAAGGAGACGAAAGAATTGATGTAGTGGTACCCAAGGTCAAACAAGGTGAAAGATGGAGAATGATAAATAGACTAACAAATGAATCAATAGAAGTCAGAATCTTAAATAGAGCGGGGAAAGCAAACAGCAGTAAATGGAGTGATAGTTATAATATTGAGAACCTTAACAACGGAGATAGGACATGGTTGGATCTAAGAGAACATAAGGATTTCAGTAAGATACCTGAAAATGAAGAAATATTACTGGTAAACATCAATGACGAGAGGGTTATGGCTGCAAAATTAAAGGAGCTAGAGAACTGGAAAGATAATAAGGTATATGAAGAGGTGAGAAAAGAAGGGCAAAAGGTTGTGTCAACAAGGTGGATCATAACAGAAAAAATAAAGGATGGAAAGAGCATTTGTAAGGCAAGATTGGTTGCAAGAGGTTTCGAGGAACAGAAGGTGGATGAATTGAATGATGCACCTACGTGTTCAGCTGAAATTTTAAAGGTGACATTGAGCATTATTAATCACAAGGGCTGGGAGTGTAAAACACTAGATGTAAAAACCGCTTATTTACAAGGAAACGAAATTAAGAGAAATGTATATTTAAAACCTCCTAAAGAAGCTAAAAGTGAAGGGATATGGAAGCTTCGAAAAACGGTTTATGGTCTTAGGGATGCTGCTAAGGCATGGTACTATAGTATAGTAGAAATACTGGAAGAATTGGGAGGAAAAAGGTGTCAAATAGAACCAACAGTATTTTATTGGACAAAGAATAATAAACTGGTAGGAATCATGTGCTCACATGTAGACGATTTTTGTTACGGTGGAGATAAGGACTTTCAAAAACAGGTACTCAGTAGGTTGAAAAATAGAATTACTGTGGGAGTAGAGGAAACAAAGAGGTTTAAATATGTGGGAGTGAATATTCAACAAGAGGAAGAGCACATAAAAATGGATCAAATTAAGTATGTTAAAGGAATAGAATGCCCAGAAAGAAAGAGGTTTAAAGAAGAGAGAAAGCTCACAGGAGATGAAATGACTGAATATAGAGCTTTAATAGGAAGAATAAACTGGTTGTCACAGCATACAAGACCAGATTTAGCCGTGGAAGTTAGTTGGCTTAGTAAGAAATTTAAAGAAGGATATACCTCTGACATGAGAAAAGCAATTAAAGTGGTTAGAAAGATGGAAGACAAAGAAGTAAAAATAGACCTGGAGAAACTCGGAAAGGAGTTAAAGATTGAGGTATATGCAGATGCTTCTTTCAATAACGTGGGAAACGGCAATTCACAAATTGGTTACATCTTGAGTATGGTAGACGAGAGTGGAAGAAGATGTCCTTTATTGTGGAAATCGAAGGTTGCAAAAAGAGTAGCCAAATCAACTATAGAGGCGGAAGCTTTGAGTCTAGGCGAAGCAGCAGAGAATGAAGAAGATGTCCTTTATTGTGGAAATCGAAGGTTGCAAAAAGAGTAGCCAAATCAACTATAGAGGCGGAAGCTTTGAGTCTAGGCGAAGCAGCAGAGAATGCCGTTTACTTAAAAAGGATATGGGAGGAAATCACAGGTGTGACAGATATAGGTATCCACATAAAGACGGATAGTAAAACATTAGAGAGAGCGTTAAAGTCAACAACAGGAGTATTGAGTAGAAGGTTAAGAATAGACATAGCATCAATTAAACAAATGATGGAGAGAGGAGAGATAGGAAAGATTGAGTGGATTAGCACCAAAGAACAGATAGCGGATATTCTGACTAAAACAGGTGTTAAGGGTGATAACATGTTTAACTATGTCGAGAAATAAAAAGAGTGAGAAAAGAAAGAGGAAAGAGAAGAGTATAAGATTGATAGATTGTTCCTGGTCCCGTTCCTGTTCCTGTCTTGTTCCTGTTTTATGTAATGGAGAAGAAAGGAAGATCGGGTAGCGGAGAGGAGCAGCAACCTGTACATATGTTATTATAAGTACATGGGAAAGGTACCCTTGTAACAAATGGCTAGCATTTGTTCAGGGAATTAATATTAAGTTGATAGGGATTAACATATAATAAACAATGTTTAATTGTTATTTCTTTTTATTGTTTCAGAGACTGCAAGCCTCTGATTTATATTTAAGAATTATATTATTACATTTAATAATAAGATAGAAACTAGCATAAGGCTAGAAATAAGATAATAAGATCTTAACAGATATTGTCATCACCACTACAATAAGAGGAAAAAATACCACAAGAGGAGAGAATATTCCGGGACACAAAAAGAAAGTTATCGGCAACACTTCATCTACTGGTCATCTTAAAGGGAGAGATTACTACAGGACACATCACTAAAGTCATCTGTATCAACTGTGCAACTGATAGGTTAATGTGTGAATGTTCGCTCAGTGGTGGTTGTGAGAATTACAGCTGGGTAGTATGCATGAGTGTGTGGGGCGCCTTTCATGCTTGTGTGTGGTATTGAAGTAGTCTTTCTCGCAATTGCTGTTGGTGTTCATCAGAAACATTGACTGGATTTATAAGGGCTGACTAAAAAGTGACTTTAGAACATTCATCGTAATTGTGTCCGACTTCAACAACATAAAAGAGGAGAGAATTACTTGTGTCCAGCATCACAAAGGAATATACAACAAGAGGAGAAAAGGAACCACTGCGTGAATAAACATAAAGTAAGTATATAGTGTCTGCTCTATTTATCAAATGGTAGCAGAGCGTAGTTTCCAATTCTGGTAATCTTGACGGCGATCATTCACTCATAAGATGGACAAGTTAGCTCAAACAAATATAACTACAGTGGAAGCGAGAAGAAAGAAGAGAAGTTGTGAATGTCCTAGATTTATGGGAAAGAGTGAAGATTATGAGAACTGGAAGGAGAGAGTAGAAGATTGGCTTCTTATTACAGAAGAAGAAGTAAAATATAATTATAGCTATATATATATAATATATATATATATATATATATATATATATAATATATATATATAGTATTATATATATATAATACCAGTATATAGTAATATATATTATATATATATATATAGATATATGCTATTACCTAGAGATACACCAATCTCTGTTAGAGGAAGTATGTCTACAAGTAGTAAATTTTCTTTTGAGTACGTCTGAAACAAAGCTGTGAGAGTCTGGTATTAGATCGGACTCGCCAGCATGAGTTGCATTAGGCCATTTGAATTACTGAGTATATAACTACTTATTTATTAGATATATATATATATATATATATATATATACTATATATATATATATATATATATTATATATATATATATATATATATATATATATATAGGCCCATTAGGGGGCTCGATATGGAGGAATGTAAAAGAAAAATGAAAAAACTACATTTACAATTTGGTCATGGTAGTTATGAAAAACTATGGAAGTTAATAGAAACTGGTTGTAAAAAAGAAGAGAATTTTGAGAAAAATAAAGGTAAGATAAGAGAAGAATTAAAAAATATTTGTGAGAAATGTGTGGTATGTCTCAAATATAAAAAGACACCTCCAAGGCCGGTAGTCGGTTTTCCTATGGCACATAAGTTCAATGAGATGATAGCTTTAGATTTAGGAGAAATAGAAGGAAGAAGATTCATGGTTATGGTGGATATGGCGACTAATTTTGTACAAGCGACCTGGATGAAAAACAAACAACCAGAAGAAATAGTGAAGAAGTTGTTATCTAAGTGGATTAGTGTCTTTGGAGCTCCATGTAAGATATTTTCGGATAATGGTCTTGAATTCCAAAATGAAGAAGTTAAAATTTTAACAGAATGTTTTGGGATTGAGATCAAAAGCACTGCTGCAGAGAGTCCTTGAGTATAATATATATATAAATGATTATATAAGTGAGTTTGAGTATATATACTCATACTATATATATTATAATAATATTATATATATATTATATATACATAGTATAAATATAATATATATATACTATTTAAAAATTTATATCTAACTACTCTACTTCCATACTTATATATATATATCACCGCACAGTAGGCCTATAATATTATAATATATGATATAATCACGGCCATTAGGGGCTCGAGCGATCTGGGGAACAGTGCATGCCGAGGATGCCATTTCTCATTTACTCGTTAGTGGAGGTGGGCGGGAAACCTGACCGAACAAACCAACCACCCAAAGAAGCGGTGTGTTGTTTCTGGAGACCCCTCCTCGACGACAACCAGAGAAGGGGGAAATAGTCCTACCCTTTCGTTCCCCAGAAGGCCGAGAGACCCCGACTCCGCCATCGGGGCGGTCTACCCTTGTGGTATCAAATTTAGATTTTAAAAAAAAATTAAAACTAATGGGGTTGTATAAAGCGGTTATACCCTTGGGGTACCCATTAGTTTTAAAAAAAAAAAAATTTTTATTAAACTAATGTGGTACTCGCCCAAGGATAGACCGCCCCGGGGATAGCAAAGAGTTCGGGTCTCTCAGCCTTCTGGGCGAACGATGAGGGTAGGATATTCCCCCTCCTGAGGGTCTCCGGACCCTCCGCCTCTTTATGGTGATTTGAGATGATGTCGCAGGGCCGCGTTTCCTTCATATACCCCTCCCTACTGCTGGTATGGAATATTAAACGTCCCCCATCTGTTCCCATTTGGCTCGAGCTCCCTAGAAATAATATGTAATAATATATATATAATTACGTATATAGATAAATATATATATATAGTTATATATTTTTTTTTATTTTTATATTATATATAACTCTCCTCCTAAACCTTAAAAAAATTAAAGAATATATATATGGGTTATAAATATAATAGTTATATTACATCTATACCTATTTTAGTATATATATATAGTGGATTCAATGGCCTCATGAAAACTCAGCACGAGTCGATCTAATACCGACTCACACAGCTTGTTTCAACGTACTCGAAAAATTTTCTACTGGTTTCACAATCCTAAATTTTGGCCGATATTATATATATACCATATATATATATACTATATATATTATATATATTATATATATATATATATCATATATATATATATATATATATATTATTTATACTATATCTATATATATATATAGCGTCGGCGGGGTGACCGGGCCCGCCTCTTTATGGAGGTGATTCGTCAGTTCCACTCTAAATTAAAAAAAAAATAATATCTAATAAAAAAAAAAAAATTTCGCTATTTTATAGCCACGCGGTAATACTACAAGTTTTATTTAAATTATCTTTAATTCTAGAAGTTTTTATATTTTTTTAAAATGTTAGCAAATTTAGGGTACAAAATTTCCTTCAATAGAATTTACTTTTGAAAAATTGTGAGTTTTTTTAACTTCGTTATAAAAATGAAAATTGTTGGATCGATTTTTAATTATTATTATTCAGTGGGGATTACACTCGAAGGTATTGGCTTAGCTTTACAACACACTGGCCCAATTAGTGTATAAATTTTTGAAAATCCAAGCAGTTATTTAGTGGCGCAAAAACCAACGTGGCCCTAACTTGGTACGATAATCACCCGCGCGCGTAAAAAAAAATTGATGGAGGTGGCTCGAGACCACCATTGTTTTTCGTATTTTACGCATTAATCCTAATTATTGACATTTTTATTTACAGTGATAATAAAATTTAAAATTGTAATAAAAACATTGTTAACTTACTTATATAAAGTGAAAATTTTTTTAAAAAATGAGAAATTTTTATGAATAAAAAAACGAAATGTTTCAAAAAATAGTGTGTCAAGAAATTTTTGGGATGAGAGGGGTGACATCGGACCACCTATTATATTCGTAGTTTATTTATCATTATGACATTTCTTATTACTTATTACGAATTTTTATATGATAAATAATTATTAATTAGAGTAAAAATTAAATATTAAAATTGAAATATAGCATCAAAGATGGGAATTTAAAACAGATGGTCCGAGGTCACCCCTCAATGTTGGTCCGCTTCACCCCTCCATGGGTCGGGCTGACTCGGCGTTTTTCAAACTTTAATTAAAACTATTTAATTATTAAATTACATTATTTATTTTTTTGGTGCTTATGCTCCTCCGACTATAGGGCCGTGCATTTACAAAAAAAAAAATGGAATTTCAAAAAGTGCATTTAGGGAGAGAGTCGGGAGACGAAGTTATACATAAAGTGGTCCAAGTCACCTCCGCCCGACGCTACTATAGTGTTATATATATATAATAAGTAAGCATATATTATATATATTATATTATGTATCTTATGTATATAAAAATATAAATATCACCATAGTATGATATATAATATAGTATATATATATACTATATTATATATTATAGTATACTACTAATATATATACTATATCCTTTAATATTCCATAGTATATTCATTTATATTAGGCCAGTAGTGTTATTAAAAGAAAAATTATTTTATTATTATTTTATTTATTTTTATTTTATTATTTTTTGTATTATATTACAACTATGTTTCGTTTGCGAATTTTTTTTTTTATTTTAAATAACGTAAAACGTTAAAATTTGATCTATATTGAAAATAGCCTTTAACAATGCGGAAATTTTATTAATAAGTCGTTCAACAATTATCAATTATACGGAAAAAATATAATAAATGCAATCGATATGTAAAAAATCAGAACAAAGCATTGATAGGCGATATCCCTAAAAAAAATGAGAAAATTAGCCGTTTAAAATTTTCGGAACGTTATTTTTTATATTTTTCTTTAAAATATATGCGTAAAATACACAAAAATCTGTAAAAAAAAACCTTCAAATAATTTTTTAAAACCATTTTTGTAAATGAAATGTTTATAATTTTAATATACTATTTACGTGAAACTCAAAGTCAGTAATACTATAAGCAATGTGACCCAAATACTTATTCATAACCTGAACCCTACGGATGGCCCTAAAAGAGCATGAGGCTTATATTAATTTTTTTTGTTTATAAAAAGTCTATGGAAGAAAAAAAAAATTTAAACTTTGAGAGGCTAACTTTTTTTCCAAAAAATTTAAATAATTTTTGTTTTATGCTTCATTATTATTTTTTAAGAGTATATCCTGTGACTATTTAATTTTTTTTTATAAGAAAATCCTATGGGAGTTTTAACAACTTTGAAAAACTAACTTATTTTCCCCCGAGAGAGACCCATTTTATTTATTTTTTCGTATGTCTAGTATTGGTGACTCCAGTCACGTACATAGTATATTAAAATTAAATAAACATGGTGGCTAAAAAAAAAATGGTTTTTTTAAAAAAAAATTATTTGAAGTTTTTTTTACGCAATTGGTTTATTTCGAGTTAATATTTTCACTAAAAATATTAATATTAACGCTCCAAAAATCATAACAATTCGGTTTTTTTCCGTTCGTGTAGGGATAATGAATCACTGTTGAAATGCGTTTCAGATTATCGATACATCGATATCGATATTATTTTTTTATAATCGTTTTTTTCACTAATTTTCTAGGGGAATCGATATTATAGAAATTAGTACGTGTACGTCCACCAATAGTATCAAAGAAATAAAAAGAATTTGTAAGCTACTAATTTTTGTGCTTAATATACAATAAAAAAAAAAATAAAGAATTAGACAAATAAATATCAAACAAATACGAAAATATTACACACAACACACACAATATTTATAAATAAACCTAATATATATATATATATCATGTATATATATATTAATATTATATAATACGCATATTTAATATATACTTATTAATTTTTGAATATACTAACTTTATATATAACTACTATACTCCATATAATATATAATAATATTCTTTGTGTATATATATATATACTGATACTAATATATATATATATATATATTATAGGGATCATATATATTTCCACAGGGGCCGCGTAGTAGCGGTGCATATGAGGATATATAAATAATACCATATACAATATATATATAATACTGATATATATATATATATACGCTATATAATATATATATATTATATATAATATATTATAATATATATCATTAATTAGTAATAATATATATATTTATATCTGATTAAAAAATATTATAGTATATATATTATATAGATATAAAAAACAACTATTATATTATTTATATCACAGTGACAATTTTGAAAGTCATTAGTATATATATATTATATATATATATATATATATAATAATCTATATATATATTATATAAAATAAAAACCTAAAATATATATAATATAATATAATTAATGAGGCGTATATATAATAATAATTATATATATTTATATAATTATATATCACGGCCCATTAGGGGCTCGAGCCGACGGGGACACAGGGGGGGACGTTTTTCCATACCCCGTAGGGAAGGGGCGCAGGAACCCCCGAGGACTACCCATACCCCGTAGGGGGGGAAATAGTCCTACCCTTTCGTTCCCCGGAAGGCCGAGAGACCCCAGCTCCTGCCATCTTTGCGTCTACCTGGGGTTTCCATTAGTCTTTTTTTTTTTTTAAATAATTTTTTTAATACTAATCGTGGTACCCAAGTGGACTAATGTTAGACGCCACGATGTTCAGGAGCTCAGGGAGAGTCTCTCGGCCTTCCGACCGGAACGCACAGGATAGGACTATTCCCCCCGTCTGTTCCCCGTCGGCTCGAGCCCCTAATGGGCCGTGATATATATATAAATATAAATGTACCCTATAGTAATATATATATATATATAATATATATATATATAATATATATATATATATATATATATATAGGTGACTCAAATCGCCTACGAATCGGCAGAGACGACTAATACCGACTCACAGCAGCTTGTTTCAACGTTACTCGTAAAATTTTCCACTTGGGTACACCATAATTTTGACCCACCCAATTTAAAATATTTTTTAATATTATATTTGGCATATATAATATATATATAATAATATATATATATATTAATATATAATATATTAGTGATGGGGCGAGATTTAATCGTTAATCGTCAATCGTTCATATGCGGCAAAAATCCGCTGAGTGTTTTTTTCAATCGTCATCTAAGTCATCGGCCAAATTTCAGTGCACCGATTATCTTTGCGCGATTTACATTGGAACAAATATCTCAGAAGATTTTGGATAATCACTGGAGAAACTCTATGAGAGTAAAAATAAATAACATAATAATAATAATAATAATAAAATTCAAATAGATTATAATAATAATAATAATAATTAAAATAATCAATAATAATATAATCGAAGTACAAATAATAAAATAATAATAATTAATAATAATAATAATAATAATAATAATAATAATAATTATAATAAATAATAAATAATAATAATAATAAATAATAATATATAATAAGATTAATTATACCTATATATATATTAGTTATATATTACGTAAATAAAATAATACAATATTATAAATACTACTTGATATATATACTGACATATATATATAGTATACCTAATATGTTTTATATACCCTATATTAGGTATAAAATATAAAAATACTAATATAATAATTTTATTAATATTTTAATAGGTTGCACGGCAATAAAACCTAATGAAAAGGGAGTCAAAGAGACTAACCTATGCTAAGTCTTTTCCAGAACAGCATTGCTATTCGATTAACATAGAACCTACTTGTCTCTAGATCTACCTTCTCTTCTATTGAAATGTTTCGTTATGCAATTGGCGCTTAACAGTGGAGCTACAGGAGACTTGCCGCACGTGTAGAATTGACACACTTCGTCCACTGAAAAACTGGAATATAACCAAATAATCCAGGAAATGAAATTTTGTGTGCTTAATAAAAAGCCCGGTGTGGCTATTGGGAAAGAGAGAGAACAGTAATTACTTACACAAAAATGTTAAATCGCAAGCCAGTAATGCAAAAGCGCAATGCAGTGGTTTAAAAGCAGGATGTAGGAGATATGGCTATTATATTGACCAGAAGTATAACATTGCCGTAATTTATAGGCATAAACGTTATGTTGCCTAATAAAAAAAATCATATTCATAACTGATAAAAAATTCTATACTTAGAGACCACAGATTAAGATGAGTAACCCAACTCACACATTTCTAAGTAAAATGTCCAAAAAATTTATTACTTAGTTGTAATTTTAATAATTAAGAATCAATTAATTAGGATACATTCGTGTGAGATTAAAAAAATAAATTTATATTTTACATGTGCAAATAATATTATTATGTATAGTATTTGAATATATTATTTTTCTTTTATAACTTATAAATTTTAATACAGTACTTTTATATTTAAAAACATACCTTCACCATCCTGGGGTTAGTGATTGGGGTTAGTAGGATTAATGCTAACCCACCACCTGCTACTTTTTACACTTCTTGATTGTTGTGAAAACTTTTGTTTTGTTGGTCAATGTTTTGTAATTTATTTCACTTCCACTATCTGCTAAATGGCAACCAATCGGCGGTGACCAATTCGTTTGAAACCTCTTGGAACATTGATTTAACGCAAGAGATTATGGCCGAAACCAACCTCGCTCCAAATAAGAGGGACCAAAACACAATTTGCCTCTATCCGTAACCTGGTTCCCTGTGTAAAAAATAAGCAGTGATCAGGTCCAAATCTTCTCGGTCGGTGACACAGTTGTTGATAACTCTTGGAAATGTTGAAAAGGGGCAAAACACAATTTGCTCCCTAACCTGGTTCCCTGTTTAAGGGGATTTGAGCTTCTAGCTTCCTCAAAGAAGAAATTTGATAATAGTGATATAATATCTTCTTCTTCTGTTCTGTTCTGAATTTATCGAAGCCTTTTCTTTTTCGTCTAGACTTTTAATATAATATTTGGTACGAAATCGTTCTCTTCACAACAATGTAATATCCAGACAAGCAAGGAAAGTATAGGCTCTTCTTGCCGGTGTAAACTTCTTCTGTATAATTTTTCTTCTGTATTATTTTTCTTCTGTATTATTTCTTCTGTATTATTATCCTCACAAAAATAGTTATAAAATCTTGACATCAAAATTTATAGTAGAAAAAGAAGGATGATTTGTGTAATTTACTCAATTCTGAAACAATACAATTAATTTAGTATATACCATTTTATTCCTCCCCACCCGTTGTTGAGACAACAACGTGGGGTAAAGTTACTGTATCTTTTCTGATTTTTGAAGAAATATTAAAGTTGATAAAAATAACCTTCCATCTAATATTAATTCTAGTATCATTTTACTTTAAGGTTACAAATAACCATTATTTTAACTTTTCATAAGGTTACTAATAACCATTACTTTTTGTTGTAACATTCAGTATATGATGAATTGCTTCCATTGTTCATTGGTTTCCTTTCTTTTTCTTTGTCTTCTTTCTTTATCAATAAAAATAAAAATAAAACTTTCTTTTTTTTTTTTAAAAACTATTTTTCCAAATTCCTTTTACAAAGGAATACGTTGGTTTTAATTTCCTTCTATAAAACATAAATTCTTTCTTTAAAAATTGAACTTACAAGAAAATTTTTTTTTTTTTTTTTTTTTTTTTTTTTTCAAAAGTGATGCTTCATTCTCCTTCTTAACTCCTCTTCCGTAATATTATGACCCTGGCCAGCGAAATAACCAAGAGCATATGTTACTGTTTTTTCTACTAATTTTTCTATATCTTTCTCAATTTGGAAATCATCTGCAAGTTTTCTTTTTCCCCCAAGAGGACGCTTCTCTACCATCTCCTCTTGGAAAGCCTCAACTCTCCTGTGACTTGGCCCTGGTTCCTGTGACTATGGCCACTGAGTAAATTCGTTCATCCAAAGCCTACCAAAGGGTTGTAAAACTGGAAAACTGTTTTCTGTATTTCCTTTAAACATTTGTTTATTGTTGGGCTTCCATATTTTCTAATCCTGGAGTTCCAGGCCTATGTGAAGGTTCCCTACATCCTAAGAAGTGAGATGGCAGGCTCAGACTCACCTGCTTGTGGGGAGCTATTAATGTTCTAACAAACAAACTTCCCACAACAACTTCCCTCATAGGTGAACATGGGACTTTTACCTCTGTGGCTTCCCCATCTGCAGTAGAATGTCCTGTGTCTGGTGAAGGAGCATTCGAGGTTACTGAACCCTGGTTGGTTGTTTCAGGTCCAGTTTCTTCATTATTAATCAAGATAGTCCTTGTTAACTTTTTTAATGACTCCTTTGGGGTTTTTCTAAGTGGGGATTTTTGCATTGCCTTAGGGAGGCTCTCCTGCTGTTCCCCCCTTTGCCCAGTAACTTGAATTAAGAGAGCGTCGCACTTTGATCTCCCAAAAACTGTAACCAAGAGACGGGTATTTGATGTTTCCAATCTCCAAATCTACTGGGTTCCTATAATCTATTTCCCACATTTTCAGTTATTAATTTCTTCTCCTGGATTGTAAACCATCCCTTATAATTAAAGTGAGTCCACGAATCCCAATTCACATATTCCCATTGTCGAAACTGTAAAAACGGCCAACCCCTCCTAAATATTTAATGTTGGCATTGTGATTCTATTGAGGGCGTGGCTCATAGGATACAAATGTTTTCCTGGCCATTGGTATTCTGTATCTTGCACTTGGAAAACTTTGTCAATTATTTCGATAGCATCACTCTGCAGACGATTATCACTAAACCGTCTGTCCCTATAATATTTTTCTTTAATAAAAGCAGGATATGTATTTATTCGGGTCTGGTTGTAATATATTAAGTCAAGCTGGGGAGGTGTTACCAGCCAAACCTTTATTCCTGGACATAAATCATCAGCTTTTCTTGAAAAGAGTCCAAATCGTGCGCTAAATTCTCGCAAGCTGAAATGTGAATTTGCCTTTATGACCTCGTAAGGTCTTTTATACAATCCATTTCCTACATCTACTTTCTCACACATTTCCGTTATTAAGGTGAATACTATCATGTGGGCGAATGAATTATCCAGATATTCGTGCAGATGATCTTGCAAAGTTCGTAACTTAGCTCCTGGATATGGAGCATATATAACCTCTACATTCGGCCCAAAGTTCTCCTGGCGATGCTCCTGCTCCAAATCTCGCACCCAGGAGTGTCCAATGATCAATATCTGTAAAAGAAAAACTAAAAATGATTAATTTCCGTTATGTTACATTCATATATATACATATATATATTTACATATATACATATATATACTTTTTTTTTTTTTTTTTTTTTTTTTTTTTTTTTTTTTTTTTTTTTTTTTTATTTTTTTTGAATTTCTTTTTCGTTCTAAAATGAATGGCTGTACATTTGGAATGTCCTGACACAATCCTTGCGATCGTGTATGCGGCCTGTCATCATTATTGATAGTAGTTGGCTCTACATCATCTCTTCCATTTTCTAAAAATCCAGCAAAATCAAACTCGCTAGGCGCATCGTCTCTCTCCTCCTCCATCTCAAGGGGAGTCTCATTTAAGGATAATCGTCTTTTAACTTCATCTAAATTTTCTCTATGAAGAGACTGAGCATTTCTATTTTCTCTGAGAGTGTTTAAACTCCATCTGATTACAGTTTCATTTGGTTGCCTTTCTTGTAAAGCTCTACTACTCCTCACAAGATGCCCCATTAAAAATTCTTTTAAACTTGATTCTGGTGTACTGCTAATCAAAGAAATTGGTTGGTCATTTTCTTCATTTTGTGTTGGTTCTGGCAACAGATTAGAAAGTTCCATATCTGAAAGATTTTCAATAATTTCTATTTGCTCAATTTCTTTAGGTGAGTTAGGAGAGGATGGAGAGGACACTGAAGTTATAGGTAAGTTCATTTGGGTTTGCATTTCTTGCATTTTATTTTTTATTGTCTGGAAGGTTTCCACTGTTTCTTCAGTTATTTCAAAACCTTCAAACTCAAAGTCATCTGAGTCATCCAAACCAGTTATTTCTAACTGATCTTGACTAGAAGTTCCTTTCTCTTCATCAATAATTTCCTCATTTAATTCAATTTTTCTCTCTAGTCCTTGGGCTTTTTCAGCTTTTTCAAAAAGGTCATCATCAGTTAAATTCATAGCCCATTTTTGAAATAATTCATTGTTCTCTAAATAATGAGGTGGTAACAACCACTTCCGTAATTGGCGATGATGGACTTTGTACTGTTTTCCCTCAATTGATTCAAGTACATAGGTAATCAATTTTCCATTAACTCCCTTAAATACCTCATAAGCGAACCATCTGGTAACGAGGACGGAATTTGTAGTTACCAAATTCACTCACGGTCAAATGTATTTTTAAACCTGACGTTGTTGTATAAAACTTGCAACTGATTAAGGTTGATTAATTTGAGATGTTTCTGGTTGCCAAATATATCTCTCTTCTCCTGATTAGTCCGACCCTTTCAAAGATTAGTGGGTGTATGTGTTGTGTTTGGAGATTATTTCATCAAAAGGAGACAGGACCTAATTGGGAAAATGTTCAGTATGGTTATAATATCATAACATATTGACTTTTGCAACTCTGCATCCCACAAGTGTAATTCTTTGATAGTCATTCTTTAGTACTGAATATAGTTCTTATTACTCTTTCCACAGCTCCCATTATGAAGGAGTGTAATAGGTGTTAGTCCAGAAATGTGTCGTATATTACTCCTAAGCTTGAGCATTTTCTTCAAACTCTTGGTGCAAGAATTGAAATTTCACCGTACCATTATCTGTCAAATTAATATTAATATTGGAGATAATGTATGGAAGATAGGATTTATGGTTACATAATAATTTGTGAAACTCCATTAGTACTGTTTTACACTTTTATTAGGTATGGGGAATTGCAGCAATCCATTTTGCATGTGTGTGTGTTCTACCAACAAACTAAGCATAAATATAATTTTTCTTTCTTGGTTTGGGTATATAGCAAAAACAGGAATCCATATAAGCTCCACCAAATTCTAATGGAAAATCAAGTTAAATGTTAATTTTTATTATTGGGTTTGGATTGGTCCAGTATATGATCAATGGATTAGTTTCCAATTTTTTTGATGCCTGACACTTCTGTAACATGGTATGTGGCAATTGTCATAACATAAATCATAAGCCTTTGGATTTCCAAACATACCTAGTTACTTAAGGCACGTAATTTGTAATTTTGCCTATATGCGCGAGAATTAATGTGTGGTGCCATTATTGCCAATATAGTAAAGGCAAGTAAAAAGGGATGATGTAAAGTTTTGTTTCCCTTTCACCCATTTGAAAAGAATTAATTTCACATAGTTGAGACCATCCTTGGATGAAAAGTATATTTCTTGAAACGAATTAAAAAACGATGTAAGATTGCCTGTTAAAGGCCTATTATTTTTAAACATGGCCCTGGTTATAAAATGTTTTAATACCCGGATACATTCTTGTTGAAATAATCTTTAATTTCCTCCAGGTAAGTTACAGTGATTATTTCATCCCAAAATGCGTGTCTTCATGATCGTATTATTAGATTGAACCCTTGATGCTTATTCAGGTATCTTTTGGGTTCTACCTCCCAACGGTTTTAACTTGATCCCTTTGTTCAACCGCAGTTGGTAATGATATACTTGATTGCTCATCTAAGGATTCATTCAGCAACAGCAAATCATACTCCCTGACTTCTTCTAAAACTGCTATGGAATCATTTTGTAGGTGGTTTGAAGTTTCACGACTAGTTCCCATTAATAGGTTGTAATGGAATCCTCCCAAACATAATAAAGCACAGACATTAGTGGTTTGTTGACACCCAAATTGTAAGGGTTTACTATTCCCATAATATACTAATACTTTAGCCTTGAAAAGTGTACCAAAAGCTTCTATGGCCTGCACTATTGGGAGTTGTCCTGTATGCTTCATGAGACGGAGTTGTTTCGTAATGGAAATATTACTCTTTCCCATGGGTAATTTGTATGTTGCACGGTTGTCTATCAACTCCTGCACAACCCCTTCTCTTATTTCTTGATGTTTTTCTTGTGTACCGTAAAGCCATACTGAGAAACACTGAAACAAAGAATCTCCCCCCTCCTGGCATTTGAACTTCTGCATATCCAGCAGGGATCTGTTTCTCATCCTTTATGTCCTCTTCTTTAATGTCAGGAACAGGTGATCGTGACAAGGCGTCAGCGATGACATTTTCCTTCCCAGGGATATAGATTAGTTCATAATCTATATCATTAATTTCTTCTAATGTTCGAGCTACTCTTTGGTTCACTAGTGTCATGTTGTTCAGATAGAGTAGTGGTTTATGGTCAGTATGGATTAAGACTGATTCCATACAAAAATGGCTTAAGAGATTTTACAGCCCAGCGAATAGCGGCTACTTCACGTTCCGTAGTACTGTATCTCTGCTCTGCCTTAGAGAACGTTGTTGAAATATAAGCAATGGGACGATGTTCCCCATTTTGTTCTTGAGCTAAACACGCCCCAGCACCAATACTGGATGCATCTACATACAATAGTAAAGGTGAAGCATCTTCAGAGCGATCAGGGTATGATAATACTCGAGGATCTGCCAAAGCTTTCTTTAGATCTTCAAAAGCTTTTTGGCATTGGGTAGTCCATTTTACGTTCTTTAGACTAGGTAGCTCAAATAATGGTTTTGCCATTTCTGAACACCTGGGAATGTGGCGATGGTAAAAATTTACCATCCCAAGGAATTGCCTCACTTTCCTTATTGTTGTTGGAGCTGGAAAATCCATGATTCCCTGAAGGTTTTTATCCAAGGGAATCATACCTTCTTCAGAAACTAAATGTCCCAGATATTTCACTTGTTTGCGGAGTAGATCGGTCTTAGCGGGTTTTATTTTAAACCCTGTTTCTTGGAAAGCCTGTAAAACCCTATCTAAATTTTCAAGGTGTTTACTAAATGAGTCACTGATGATGAGGACATCATCTAAATATACCATGACACTAGTCCATGGTATTTTGGCTAGAGCCATCCTCATGCCCCGCTGGAATGTAGCGGGTCCATTTTTGACTCCAAATGGCATTCTTAGGAATTCCCAGTGAGAAAGAGGAGTGGTGAAAGCGGTTTTTTCCACACTGTCTTCGTCCATCTCTACCTGGTAATAACCCTTTACCAGGTCTATGGTCGAGAAATATTTCATGCCTTGTAGACTAAAAAGCATGTCTATTAAATTAGGAATGGGGAAACTGTCTCCTCTGGTGATTTTATTTAATGCGCGGTAATCAATGCATAATCGTATAGTGCCATCAGGTTTGCGGATTGGCACCACTGGAGCGGAATACGGTGACTTACTTCGTTGAATAATTCCGTCCTTCTCCAGCTGTTGACAACATTCTTCTACCTCTCTCAAAACTGGTCCTTGCAGTCTTCTTACGGGCACTTGGACTGGATCTTCTGTAGTTGTCTCTATCCTATGTTTGAGGATGGATGTACAACCTACATCAGAATCCCCTAAGCTGAGTACTGTGGGATATTTAGAAAGGAGGGTTAATAACTGATTTCTTTCTATGGGTGATATGTCTGCCTCCTCTAGACGAAATGCGTTTGTTAAGTTTTCTGGGGTCCATGATTCATAATCATTTTTCTTTTCTTGATTAAGTTCCACCAAGTTTATGGCTGGACACTCTTTGCCTATTATTTCTAACTGGCCGATCTTCTGGCCCCTTTTTAATTTCTGTATTTTATCAGTAGTATTTTGAACCATTATGATGGTTTTATTTTGTTCTAGAGATAATACTCCTGGTCCCACTATTACTTTATCATTTGGGTTGTTTTCCAGTAGGATCAGGTCTTCGTCAGATATGTTGAGGAGATTAATACTAATCTCTAAAGCTGAAAAACTTTTGGGTGGTATGGTAGTGGTTTCTGCTACTCTACAATGATATTCTTTTTCACTGGTGTGTCGGACATCCGTAGAAACTGGTGTCACCATATTTTCTCGTCGTAGGACCAATTCACCATTATGGGGGTCAGGCAATAGATGTTCTTCCCGCAATATGTCATACCCAATAACTAGCTCATATTCAGTGATTCCATCAGGAATTATTACAAAGGTACTTGCTTTGGTGTAATAAGTAGGTGAAAATTCCAATGAAAGGGTAACTGCTCCCATTACAGGG
>JABUQX010084228.1:30000-35000 GCA_015478945.1 Trachelipus rathkii | reverse complement strand
TGGAGGTGATTTTACAGAGGGAATAAAGCTTCGAGTAAAGTAGAAAATCTTCGCATATAAACTTAAACATTTCTAATTTCAGATTAAATTAAAATTTAATTAAAGATTTAACCTTAACATCAAAACTAGAATTGTCCTGTATTATATAGGATACCTTCATTACTTTTTATAAATATCTAATTTGAAAAGTAAAATACGCAATAGGTATATTTCATGAAAATTGTTCTTCCGCTATAGGCCTCTACTTCTTCTCTTGTATGATCATCTGACATTCTTCCCTCCTCCTCCTGAGTCAGACAAAATGTCCCCATCATCCAAACGAGCCGAAAAATACACACATTTTGCTTAAATGTTATTTTATGAAAAAAGAAAACCGAGCAAAAGTAAAAAAAAAAAAAAATATCGTTGATTCGATACTGAAAATAAAATATCGATATATCGATATATCGGTTAAAAAAATATCATCGATATTTTTTCGATACTATCGAAAAAAAATATCAATATCGATATATATCGGTCCTCTTGCGGCATCCCTAGTACGGTGAAGACACAGTGGCGACAGCACGTATTTTTGCTTGTTCTTGTAATATAACTTTGTAATCATGGCAGTTACTCGTGGAAAAAGTGAGTTATATCTCATTGGTCAATCGATCGACAATATTAGTGAAAACTAATTGCCTTCAATCGGATATGTTTTTGCTGCGTTTGTTTTCTTTCACATTGAAAAAGAACACATTAAGAGAATTATGTAATTTTGTATCTGATGAAATTTGTTACAAAAATAATGAGCTTCCATGACAAGTAAAGATCAATACAGAAAACCAAACACAAGCAGAATGCATCTCAAACAAAAAGTGAAAAGGCGTTTAAACAGAGTTTAAACGACATTTTTGATATTGCTCACAATGATGCACTAAAAATAATGACGGTTGAGGAAGATAAAATATTTCTTGCAGCTCAAAGAGAAAAAGGTAGACGTGGCTACAACAGGGCCTCTTGCCCAGTCGGCCGGCCCTTAGGTAAAAAAAAAAAAAATCACCATAAGCATTATGTAAATTTATATATATATATATATTATATATATATAATATATATATATATATATATATATAATATATTATATATAGTATATATATATATAATATATATAGTATATATATATATATATATAATATATATAATATTATATATATATATATAAAATTTATTATATATTATAAATATATATATTATAATATATATATATATATATATTAGACCGGCCCAAGCTTATAGATGACATCTTGACACAATATATATAATATTATATATATATATATATAAAAGGAAGGGCACATAAGTCTGAAATTTCGTTTCACCAGTGTTTAAGATTGTATATTATTTTGGTCCTTGAACTTTTTATATTTAGGTTAATGTTTTAAATCAATTTACTGACTTTTTTTTTATCGGTGTATTGTATGGTAGTAAAAGAGCGCTAGTGTTTTTTTAACTTATGATTTTTCATATTTTAATATTTACTGTAAATAAGATTTTAACTTTTTTAACATTACGGTTTTAAATTTAAGTTTTAGTGTGTGAATAATTTTAACTGATTTCACGTTTGTTCGTTTTTTGGTCTGTTGTTTGTTTTGTGGTTGCTGTATGTGCATCATGTAAGATGGCAGATTTGCACAGGCGCGGGCTTACTATCGACTTTACTAACATCCGTGGCTTGCAATCTAACTCTGCATCATGGAATACCACCTTTCTTAACTCTAATCCTAACCTTTTGCTCTTGTCTGAGACATATGGCTAAGAATTCATCCTCTAACTCGCTTAATATGTCCAACTATAACTTATTTTTTAAATAATTTCTGTCTGAAGGGTGGACTATGTGCTATGTAACATAAACACTCCTATAACACGTCTCGAGAATCTCGTATCTCCTAACTTCGATGTTTCTGTGGCTTAAAATCTTTCTTCCTTCAACAACAATAATCTTGTGTTTCTGCTACTGTTCTCCTAACAGAAACAGATTTTCACGTCTTTTTTTGAATATCTTACAACTTCTCACGAGACTGTTAAATCTTCTCATCCAAATACTGAGGTCTCTATTTGGGGGATTTCAATGTGTACACAATACTGAATGGTTGGTGCGTCCTCTCATACTGATTTTAGGTGGGGAGGAGGGCCGAATCATTCCAGCAATTCTCAACGATCTGGAGCAAACTAATTAAAGAAACACACACCACATTCCGGACGCCCAACCAATTCTTGAACCACTTGACTATGTTCACCACTAGTCTTTCTCTCTATAAATACACCACCTTCGCTCCTATTGGTAAACCTGACACAAACCTTTATATCTCTTAATTTTAATACTTCTCTCCAACAGCTCCATCCTGCCCTACGCGTTTTTCTGGCACTTTAATCGGCCGATTGTTGTTGCCTAACGTCACTTCTTACACTAACTATATCGGAATGATTGTTTTGACTCTGGTGACGCCTCAGTTCTGCGATAAGGTGGGAGTTGTAATCGTTGATGGGATGAACAGGTTCATCCCTTCTTCGACTAAATCTTTCTCTCCTCATAATCCATGGTTCGATCGGGGCTTGTTCTCTGCCATTCAGGGTAGAGGGACACTGCGTATTCGGGAATGGAAAAAATTCTCGTTCTACCTATCACTCTTGTGTAATATTTCATTCAGGCAAGAAATCGTTGCAGGGATACTCTTCGACGAGGAAAGCGGGTTCATCAAACGAAAGGGCGCTAACCTCCTAGGTTCTCCTACTGAAAAATATCTTTCTGGCCTCTTGCAAAAAACATCTCTAACAAACTTCTGTAAATCTGCCTTGCCTCCTCTTATTCGATCTCTGATGGTTCTGTTGCTTATTCTCCAACTGAAAAGGCAATCTCTTCGGCCTCCTATTTCCTCTACTCAACCTCTGACGATTCGGCATTCCTCCTCCTCCTCCTCCTTCTCCTCTCAGGGTGTCCTATGCCTTGCCTGTGATTACATTTGATCTGGTGCATTATGGACTCCTGAAATCTATGAAAAACGTTAGGAAGGCGGGTGGACCGGATGGCATTCCTCCCCGAATTTTGAGGGAATGTGCCTCCGTGCTGACCCCGCCCTCGTTTCAACTATATTCTCTATGCTTCAAATATTAACACTTTCCCTCAGTGTTGGTAGCACGCACATGTCTCTCCATTCTTACACTCATTTCAATTCTGCTCCCTCGTTTACTTCTAGAATTGCCTCTCTTCTTAATCTTTCCGATTCTATTCTTCGCTGATCTTTGATAAGATTTCCGGGGTGGGGTCGCCTCAAACCTTTGGAAATTAATTCTTTAAAAACTCAACTTCTACAAATCTCCCTCTTCTAAAACACCTTCCAAACTTTCCTATCTCTTTCAACGGTTCTCTCTTCTCTCCTGTTGACAATAAACATCCTTGGCCTTAAACATAAACAAAAAAATGTTTTTGGAAACCTCACATTCACAACGGTTGCTAGGGCGCCCTCAAAGAAACTGGGAGTTCTGTTTAGGACTGCGAGACTTTTTTCCTTTTCTCAGTTACTCCAGCTATACAAGGGCCTCATCCACCTTGTATGGAGTACTGCTCTCATATCTGGGAAGGCTCTGGTCTCACCCGGCTTTTGGACAGGTTCGGTCAAAAGCCAAAAGACTTATAAACTGTTCCGTACTTCACTTCCTTTGACCCTCTATCTTTGCGGCGCGATGTTGGTGCTATTATCTCTTTTTCTATAGGTAACCGCCAGCGGAGGTGCTCGAGGAAACTTGTCACTCGCGTACCACCACCTTTTACGACGCCCTCGTAACACTAGGGGTTGCTGTTGTCGCGCAATGAGTTTGGTGTGCTTATTTGGTAATCCAGGCTAGTTCTGCTGCGGTTGCTTTCCTTCTTTTTCTTTGCCACCTCTTTCTGTGGAATTCTCTTCATTTCTGTGTTTTCCTGCTGAATTTAATCTCCCTCACTTCAAAGCTTGCGTCTTGTGCCTCATATGCTAAAATTGCCGTTAAGTTGTGAACTTCTGAGGCGGTTGCAACAATCCCTCCTTGAATAGAGCTTGCCAGTGAGTGGTTGTGGACAAACTGTAATATTATATATATATATATATATATATATAATATATATATATATATATTATATATATATATATATTATCTATATTTATATAGCTATATTTAAACTCTAGACCTTATATATATATATAATAATATTATAATATATATATTTATTTGCTTCTTCATAAGAACATGTAAATCATTTTTGATATTGCTATCAATGATGCACTACAAAAAATGACGGTTGAGGAGGATAAAATATTTTTTGCAGCTCAAAGAGAAAAAGGTAGACGTGGCTACATAGGCACAATTGATAGAAAAGCTCTTGCTAGAGAAGCTAGAAAACGGAAAAGAGAGGAGAGATTGGAAGCGCAAACAAAACGTGAAGAGATAAGGAAGAAGAAAATGTCTGTAGTTGTAGAATTTAGCTCAAGTTCTACTAGCGATACTTCAAACTCTAATACTGATTCACACGACAGTGATGAACCCAAACCCAAACCTTCATCTAGTGGATATTGCAAGAAAAAGCGTATTGTGACATCTGATGTGGCAATGACACTGGACAGGACAAAAATAAGAGATCGCAGTGCTTTTATGGTGTTGGCATCCACTGTTAATGCCCTTGGAGTCGATGTTGATGACGTTGTTTTGAGTAGAAGTACATTGCAGAGAGAAAGAAGCGCTCTACGTAAAAAAAATAGCTGAGGATATAAAACAGAGTTTTGCAACAGATGTACCATTGACTGTACATTGGGATGGTAAAATTCTACCAGATATCACTGGTTTCACAAATACAGAGAGGTTACCTATACTAGTATCAGCAGAAGGTAATTCAAAACTCTTAGCAGTCCCAAAACTTTGTTCAGGAAAGGGCATTGATATTGCGAATGCTGTAATTGAATGTTTGGAAGATTGGAACTTGGAAAATAATA
>JABUQX010084228.1:20000-22500 GCA_015478945.1 Trachelipus rathkii | reverse complement strand
AAATTTTGTAAGATTATGTAAAACAGTTGAAATATGAAAAGTAGTTTAAAATTTAAGTAAATTTTGCTTTTATATTTTTGAAAAATGGTGTGGTGGTAAGAATGTTGTTTAGTGTGGGATTGAACGTATATTCTCCTTTTTGTAGGTTAAAATTAGGAAGGTTCTGTATGCATAGTGATTCTAGGAGTTTACGTTTGGTGGGGTCTAGTACCTCTAAGATTGGGCACGTATCTTTTATGTTAATGTTGTGATTGAGACTAGATCTATGTGAGGTGAGAGCAGAATTTTGAGAGTCGGATGTTAGATCGTGTTTATGTTGACCAAGTCTTCTGATAAAATTATTTGTTTCACCTATATAATGTGAGGGGCATTGATGGCAGGGGATTTTGTATATGCATTGTGAGATGTTATTTTGTAAGTGAGTTGGAGGTTTGAAGATTCTTTTGAGAGAAGAGGTGTTAGAGGAAGTTAGTCTTAAGGATGAAGGTAAAGTTTTGAGGATTTGTTTATGTGGTAGGTGAGGAATGGGTAAATAGGTGAGGGATTGTGTGTTGGTCACGGTGGTTGGGTTGTAGAAATTATTGTTTGTTTTTTTTAAGTGAACCTTTGATAATGTAGGTTGGATAAGAAAGTTTCTTGAACGTACTGAAAATGTATTTAATTTCATTATGAAGAAGAGTAGGAGAACAGATGCGTAGAGCTCTTAGGAAGAGAGAGGATAGAACACCAGATTTAATATGTTGAGAATGTGTGGAGTACCAATGAATGTAAGAAGGGTTGGAAGTAGGTTTACGATAAACGCTAAAGAGTAAGGTAGGGCTGTTGTTCCAAGAGAGGAGGGTATCAAGGAAAGGTAGGGTGTGATTGTTAGAGAGTTCCATTGTAAATTTTATATTAGGGTGGATAGAGTTGATGTAGTCAAGAATGAGAGTTGGGTTTGTGGTTAAGGGAGTGGAGATAAAAATATCATCCACATAGCGAAGCCATGTGGTGTTGGACAGGAGAGGGTGGTTAAGTATGAAAAAGTGTTCTAATAGTTCCATAAATATGTTACTAAGAATTGGGGAGAGGGGAGATCCCATGCTTAGACCAGAGTTTTGTTTGTAGTAAGTGTTGTTAAAATGGAAGAAATTGTGTTCAAGGGTGAGTAAAATTAGTTGTTTGAGGAGAGGGAAAGGGTAGTCTAGGTTGTAGTTGTTTTCGTTAAAGAATCTTTCTAATAGAGAGATGGTAAAAGGGACGGGAACTGACGTGAAAAGGGAAGTAACGTCAAAGCTGAGAAAGTGATTGTTATGAGGCAAAATGTTGTGTGTTTTTTGAATAAAGTCTTCAGAGTTTTTTAGGTGGGAGGGTGAAATATGTCCAAGTAATGGTTTTAGTTGTTTGGACAGCCATGAGGAGAGTTTATATGTAACTGAATTAATGTTGGAGATTATAGGTCTGACAGGGATGTTGTTTTTATGTGTTTTAGGAACACCGTAGAATTGAGGTATGCGGGGTAGTTTGGGTTTTAGATCAGGAAGAAGGTTTGGGTGATCTTTAATGATGAGTTTAAGTTTGTGATTGAAAGTGTTGTGTGAATTTTGAAGAGGGTTTTTATTGAGTAAAGTGTAAGTAGAGATGTCATTAAGTAGATCAGTACATTTTAAGAGATAATCATCTTTGTTTAAGATAACGAGATTCTGTCCTTTATCAGATCTTGAAATTACCAAATTATTATTCCTTTTTAGAGAGGTTAGAGCGTCGTAGAATTTCTTCGGTGTTTTGTTAATATGTGCAGTAGAGATGATCCCGTCCAGAAGCAAACCTTTTAAGAAATCATGGTTAATGTTAGAGTTTGAAGTACGTTTTTTCCAGGTTTCGAAATCTGTACAGAATTGAAGTAGGTGGTCATTTTTCTGCAAAGAAAAGGAAAGGCCATAGCCTAAAAGTATTTCTTCATCTTTGTTTAATGCATAATTTGATAAGTTAATAATTATTAACTTATCAAATTATGCATTAAACAAAGATGAAGAAATACTTTTAGGCTATGGCCTTTCCTTTTCTTTGCAGAAAAATGACCACCTACTTCAATTCTGTACAGATTTCGAAACCTGGAAAAAACGTACTTCAAACTCTAACATTAACCATGATTTCTTAAAAGGTTTGCTTCTGGACGGGATCATCTCCGCATACCTCAATTCTACGGTGTTCCTAAAACACATAAAAACAACATCCCTGTCAGACCTATAATCTCCAACATTAATTCAGTTACATATAAACTCTCCTCATGGCTGTCCAAACAACTAAAACCATTACTTGGACATATTTCACCCTCCCACCTAAAAAACTCTGAAGACTTTATTCAAAAAACACACAACATTTTGCCTCATAACAATCACTTTCTCAGCTTTGACGTTACTTCCCTTTTCACGTCAGTTCCCGTTCCTTTTACCATCTCTCTATTAGAAAGATTCTTTAACGAAAACAACTACAACCTAGACTACCCTTTCCCTCTCCT
>JABUQX010084228.1:7500-10000 GCA_015478945.1 Trachelipus rathkii | reverse complement strand
TAATTTTAAACTTTCTCCATAACAGCTCCATCCTGCCCCAAGAGTATTATTTTGCACTTTAATTGGGCCGATTGGGGGGGGGGGCTCTCCGGTGTTCGGCTTCTGCTGATAGTTTGGAAGCTCTGTAATCGTTGATGGGATGAGCAGGTTCATTCCTTCTACGACTAAATCTTTCTCTCCTCAATATACATGGTTCGATCGTTCTTGTTCTCAAGCCCTTCTGGCTAGAGACAATGCCTATCAGGAGTGGGAAAATTTTCTTTCTCCTATTACTCTCGCAAATTTTCATGCAGTTCGGAATAGTTGCAGGGTTATTATTCTACGAGCTAAGCGGACATTCTTGAAACGAAAGTGCGCTGACTTCCTTGATTCCCCTACTGATAAGTTTTTCTGACTTCTTCCAAAAAACATCTCTAACAACTTCTGTATATCTGTCATTTCTAATCTTATTCGCTCTAATGATTCCGTTGCTAATTCTCCAACAGATAAATCAAATCTCAATGGCCTCCTGTTTTAATCTAATTTCACCCTGGACGATTTTGGCAATGTTCCGCCCCTCTCTCCCCTCTCAAGTGTCCCATGCCTTAACCTGTGATTACATTTGATCGTCGTGTGCATGGGATTCTGAAGACTCCGAACGTTATGAAAGGGAGCGGTCCAGATGACATTCCTCCCAGAGTTTTGAGGGAGTGTGCTTCTGAGCTGGCGCCACCTCTCGTTCAAATATATTCTCTATGCCTCAGTACTAGCACTTTCCCTCATTGTTCGAAGCGTGCATATGTCCCACTCATTCCGAAGAAAGGAAGCTGCTCTGATTCTTTTAACTGTCGACTTATAACTCTCACTTGTATCCTATTTAAGATCTTTGAAGCCCTTCTCAACTTTCATTTCTTAGATCATGTAGAATCTCATTCTCTTCTTTTCTATCGTCAGTACGACATTCAGCATTCGAGGTCTACTGGTGATATACATTCCTATCTGACAAATTTATAGTTTTCCGCCCTTAAAGACTTTGGAGAGACTTTGCTTGGTAGTACTTGACATATATAAGACATTAACCAGGTATGGCACTCGTAGCTACTTTCCAAGCTTCTCTCTTTTGAGTTTGATCATTTTCTTATTTTTTTTACAGTTAACACTCCCACTCATGGACATAGCCCTATTTAAGGAGGGGGTATACTCATTTTCATGCCTGAGTAAGACGTTGCTAAGCTCAAGGATAGAATAGCTCACATTCTCCAGCTCTGCAAGTTACGAACCTGGGTCTCTCCCTTTGTTGGGAGAGTGCTCTTCCACTGAGCAGAGGGATGGAGGATAGAGAAAGTTCCCTGCTACTGTCTACTACCCGAAGATTCCTCTTCATATGTTCCAAATGTTTCCACATACTCAGACATTCACTGACCATAGACTAAATAAAGTGAGGAGTTTTTTTCACAATTAATTCCAAGGTATGCCTTTAGATGTTAAATTTTTCAAACAATAATCCAAAATGATTTACTATGTGTCTACAAATACAATTTAACTGAACAGTATACAGATTCTATTAATTGTTTTTAAAATCAATTTTGAAGTATTTATATTCGTTCTTAAAATATTACAAAAAAACTAATTCCAAAATTTTATTGCTCCTACAGTTTTTTATCAAATAGATTTGATTGTTCCGAAAAGAACCGGATCTAAAATTGTGTTGCTTCTCCAGTTGATTTTTTTTATTAAATTTTCAAAATGAATCTTTTAAATTTGGTAAATTTCTAAAATTTCGTCAGCTTCTATAAATTCATAAACACTGGCCAGAAACTTATTCAGGATTCATCTAATGTTCTTAAAACTGAAACCCTTAAGCTTTTGTTTCAATCTCTTGCGTTTGCAGTCCTCTTCTTATTCCATCTGATTCTTCTCATTACTTTTTCCTTTCTTTTATTAACGCATCAGTTCAGGACAACAGTCGTCTAGTTTGCTAATGTCTACACAAAACTCATGTGTGAAACTGCATCCTATGTGCTACGAGAGCATCGTAAAGGTGGTGGTATGCGGGTGGCCAATTCCCTCGAGTATTTACCGTTGTGATACCTATAGAAAAGAGACAAAGTTCCAACATCGCGTGGCATCTAGCTTTCTTTCAAATGGATCAATATCGACTGTTCTTGATGAGGCGACTTCTTCTTTCCATGTTAATAGTGGTGTTCCTTAGAATTCTGTCTTATCCCCTACTCTGTTCCTGCTTTTCTTTAATAATCTTCTCAGCTGCTCATCTAACTCTATCTATTTAAATACCGATGAATCGACCCTCCATTTTTCAACTCATTTCCAATCTGCTCTCAATTTTGCATCTAGATATGCCTCTTGTCTTAATCTTTCCGATTCTATTCTCGCTGATCTGGATAGAATTTCCAGGTGAGGCAGTCTCAATCTTGTGAAATTTAATTCTTTAAAAACCCAACATCTACAAATTTCTTTCTCTAAGACACCTTCTAACTTTCCTATTTCTTTCAATGGTTTT
>JABUQX010084228.1:0-2500 GCA_015478945.1 Trachelipus rathkii | reverse complement strand
CATCTTAAGTATTTTTATTATAAAATTCTTTATCAAATCTCGACAATAAACATCCGCGCAACATCCGCAGGGCAAAGCGCGGATGCGGATGCAGATGCGGATCTTTAATAATGTGCGGATGCTCCGCGGATGCGGATGTTACCTGCATCACTAATATATATATATATATATATATATATATATATATATATATATATATATATATATATATATATATATATTTCTTTATATATATATATATATATATATATATATATATATATATATATATATATATATATATATATATATACATATATATATATATATATAATATTATTCACATTACAAAAGTAATAATAATAATAATAATAATAATAATAATAATAATAATAATAATAATAATAATAATAATAATAATAATAATAATAATAATAATAATAATAATAATAATAATGATAATGATAATGATAATGATAATGATAATAATGATAATAATAATAAATAATAATAATAATAAGAATAATGATATAATAATAATAATAATAATAATAATAATAATAATAATAATAATAATAATAATAATAATAATAATAATAATAATAATAATATTTTTTTGTTTTATTATTATTATATAATTGTGTGTGTGTGTTAATGTATTATGTATCATTATTATGTAATATATTTATTATTATTATTATTAGTATTATTACTATTATTATTATTTTGTGTGTGTCTTGTAAATATCATGTATATGCATTATTAATAATAATGTGTGTATTATTAATATTATTACTTGTAATAAGAATCTTTATACACTGGAATAATACCATCTCATTATGACCTGTAGCTTCACACCAACCTACGTTGGTGGCACTAAATGAAGCAGACTCTCCCGAATTGATACTCAATCTGGTAACAATTAGTACCTTTTACAGTGTACATATTTGAATCACTAAACCGCTCTCATGGTGGCCCCCCCCCCCTCCCACGTGTAGTATTTGAAAATGGGTCAAAATTCTTCCAAGAACATATTCTCTCAAATTTACAAAGCACTCCATTCGTGCAAAGTGTGCGTATGAAGCCCAAATCTGGTCCCTTTCGGACCGTACTTTCAAACCGTTGTATCTCCTAATCCGTGCGTTTATAGGTTTATATGCATAGAATTATTTTTGCTACATTTCGTGTGGGGAATCTTACTCCCAATCTTTGGGAAAAAAAGGTAGCTGAATATTATATATATATATACATAGACATGTTAAGATATGTGTATAAATTTGTATGTCTTTATGTACATGTAAAATAATATACTCTTCTTTTCTTCTTCTTTCCTTTATATATCTATGTATATGTTTTTAATCTATATATATGTTATATATAATAATATATATATATATATATATATATATATATAATAATATATATATATATATAATAATATATATATATATAACAATATATATATATATATATATCTTAATAATAATATATATGTATATATATATACCGATATAATAAAAATAATAATAATAATAATTATAATAAGATATATACAATTTCTATTCATATATATATATATATATATATATATATAATAATATATATATATGTGTATATACTAACTACTGTATATATATATATATATATATATATATATATATCAGAAGGTGTGAGCACTTCCGCTCTTTAGTCCGCTAGTCCGCTCCGAGCGGACTCAGAATAGGTGTGGACTAGCGGAGGTGCGGAGACGTCAGGAAATTAGCGACTTGCACGTGCGGATCAAAAATAGTTTCCGCTCTTTTGTTCCGCACCTTTTGAAAAAATGAAGTATGGTACTTTATTAAGAATTATTATTATTGGTTATAATAAAGAAATTATATTTTTTATTTTAAGTTTATAGCTAATTATACTTTTAGTTATTGTTTTTAATAATTAAACTTCCAAAACCAATCTCAACCTCCTTAAAGATTTACCATATATAATAAATAACATTTAAATTATTGATTTTATAGACTGAATGGCTATTACCTCATCTATAACTTTAATATATATATATATATATATATATATATATATATATATATATATATATATATATATATATATATATATATATATATATATATATATATATATATATATATATATATATATATATATACTATATATATATATATATATATATATATATATATATAATATATATATTTATATATATATATATATATATATATATATATATATATATATATATCTCACTCTTTCATATATATATATATACCATATATATATATATATATATATATATATAGCTACCGAGCAGATACGAAGCATTAGCATCAACTCTGCAGGCGTCGAGGCTTTCATGGATTCTACTAAAGTCTTGGACGAAATAGACCTTCTTATGGGTGGACAGGGTTTCCAAAATATTTCAGAAGGGAGGCAGAAAGAATGATTTAGGTTAGGACCTTAAATTGGACTGCTGGAAGTGAACTAACACCAGCACTCTTCTCACCAAGGA
>JABUQX010084227.1:0-16140 GCA_015478945.1 Trachelipus rathkii | reverse complement strand
CATTGTACTTCGTTCCGGTATAGATTTGGGTGTTTGGCCGTTTCGCATTATCGTGAAACGCTTTCGCGTTTTCGTGCGCCGCTTCAATTGTGATATAATATTTTCATCATGAAATTTTGTTTAACATATGTAAATAATTTGATTAAAAGTTTTCTGCATAAGCAATATATATATATATATATATATATATATATATATATATATATATATATATATATATATATATATATATATATATATATATATATATATATATTTTTTATATTGTTTTATATTCTATATATATATATATATATATATATATATATGAAGCTAGTATTTTTCATGTTACGTTATCGAACAAAATGTAGAACGGCGCGCATAATGAGGAAGAGTTTGAACGCCAATATATTTATGTAGTAGCTTTGTAAGCATGTTTTCTTGCTTATAGAACGATGGAAAGTGAAATAAATTATATAATAATATAAGTTTGGTTACGTTAAGTAAAGTTATGTTACGTTAAGTAAGGTTATTTTAAGTTACGTTAGGTAGCATAGATTTAAACTTTTTTTTATAATATTTTTAAAGGTGTGAAGCTCTTTTATTACAATATAGTTTTATTTTGACTCACTACAGTTTTATTTTGATTTTTTTCAAATGTGTTCGAATCTATGCAATCGATATATATGCTTATGGATATGGACAGATAAATGACATGGTTCTATATATATATATACAGTACTGGCATAATTATTATGGATTTTTTAAAAATTTGCTATTTTTGAATAAAAAGGTTATGAAATTTAATTTTTTCAACTTTTTTGAACTTATTTTAATACACCAGGATAATATAAATATTTTACTATTTATTTACCAAACTTCAAAGTATTGTGTGGCAGTATCTGGCAACAATGACAGATTTGGTGAATTATTCAGTGTTTATTATATTTTCACGTTCAGTTGCTGTCCTGCTTTCACGGGAGTTGTGTGTGTTAGCGATGTTTTACACCTTTTATTATTTGTTATAATTAGTGTATACTAGTGTTTTATTGTATTATTTTAATAATAATACCATTATTTTCAGATATTTTGGTAGTTTATAAAAGTGATCAAATATGGGTAAAGTTAGTGATTTGAGTCCACGAAAAGTCGGACAGATTAATGTGTTATTGCAAGTGAGCAACTTAAAACAGAAAGAAATAGCAGCAAAACTTGGGGTTCAACTCAAACAGTTAGTAATATTAAGAAGAAATTGAAATACGGTCACAGTTTGAGCTCAAATAGGGTTGGCAAATTTGGAAAGAAAAGAAAAACAACACCCAGGGAGGACAGAAAAATAGTTCAAATGGCTCTGAAAAATAGAAGACTATCATGTAGGAAGATCCAATGTTCTATCAGCAGAGGGGATTATTATTTCTAGAAGAACCGCCAATAGGAGGCTATTAGATGCTGGATTAAAAGCCTTTCGTCCAAGAAAGAAGCCTAGACTAACTTTAGAAATGAAAATGGCACGTAATGCCTGGGCTCAGACTCATATTCATTGGACTTCTGTGCAATGGGAGCAGGTAAGAGTTGATCAGATAGCTATTATTTCTTTTATCACTCATAAAGAGCATTTGTTATTAGTAAAATCGCAATGACACTTGAAAATATCATTACTGAATTATCAACCATCTATGGTTTAAAGTCATGAATTTCTGTACTTGTTTGACTACTTGCATCATCTTCTATGCTTTCCTACTGTTCATATTTTGTTTTATATTGTTCCAGCTTGTATTCTCTGATGATCCACCATTGCTGTGCTTGATGATCATGTGCAGAGCGTGAGAAGGCAATCAGGTGAGGAATTTAAACCAGAATGCCTGAAAAAAACACAGTAAAATTTCCACAGAAAATCATGGTGTGGGGTGCCATTTCTGTTATTCATGGCCCAAGTCGATTGATGATTGTTGAAGGCTTGCGGACATTATCCATGAGTATATAAATGCCACAAACTCGTTTACCTCAAACAAGGGATTGGTTTGGCGTTAGACCTTGGATTTTCAACAGGACTCCGCCCCGTGTCATTCAGCGAAGTCAGTAAAGGAAATGGTTCGCACAGAATGGCGTAGAGGTACTTCATGGCCTGGAAATTCACCTGACATGAACCTATTGATAGTTTGTGGTCCGTGTTGAAAGATGAAATACGCGATAATCCAATTACGACCAAAGTAAAACTCATAGAACGCCGTATTCAGGTTTGGTTTCATTCCGAAAAAAATCCGAAATTTGTGCAGAACTTTAATTACTGGAATGCCCAGTCGCGTTAAAGCACTTGCAGGTGCCAAAGGTGCCCAAACCAAGTACTAAAATATTTATATTGTCCTGATGTATTAAAATAAATTCAAAAATTAAATAAATTAAATTTCATAACCTTTTTATTCAAAAAAAGCAAATTTTTAAAAAATCCATAATAATTATGCCAGTACTGTATATATATATATATATATATATATATATATATATATATATATATATATATATATATATATATATATATATATATATATATATATATATATATATATATATATATATATATATATATATATATATATATATATATATATAAAACAATAATATATCAATTATATAATTTCTTATATTTTTATATAAATAAAATATGTATATATAAAATATTTATAAATAAATATATATATATATATATATATATATATATATATATATATATATATATATATATATATATATATATATATATATATATATATATATATATATATATATATATCTTTTCATATATATAACAAATATATATATATGCTGTATATATACATATATATATATATATATATTATATATATATATATATATTATAAATGACAAGGTATTCGACCGTCTTCGAGTGTGGACGCAATAATTGCCAGAAGGGAAACGAAATAGAGAATCAGCAGGAGGAATTGAGAAGAGTAAGGAAAATCTGAAAGTTTTATTGGAAAGAAGAATGAAAATCTTGGAAGGCAGTTCAATAAGAGCTTTGAAGATAGCATATTCAGAGGAGAGGGCAATGGGATTGCAGTTTCAGTAAATAGAAAAAATAATTCTATTATCGAGTCGGTATTTTAAAAATTTTAAGAATTTAATAAAATATTTATTTAACTTTTATCAAAATCCGAGATGGAGGAGCAACATATTTTTCGGCAACATTTCTTTTACTTATTTTAATTGAAATATTATTAAACAGAAAATTAAAATGAAGAAACTTGGAACTTTAAATTCTAGAAAGGGTGAAGCTGCGTTTCTCGATGTCGTCGAGTCATTGAAGAAACTTTTTTAAATTTTCTACGTCTGATAGGGAGGGGCTGAAAACCCCCTTCTATCATATTTTTGTTTTCGTGAATGGCGTTGATAAGCTTAAAAACTTTCAACTACCAACACCACCCTGCAGAAATGCGGCACATGGTGATATGTATAAATAAATAAATAAAATATATTATAAAAACAGTTTAAGGAGTGTCGTTTGTTGGTTGGTTTATTGGTATGCGACTTGACCTGAGCCAAAATAGAAGGTGGCAGGGTCGAAATTATTCAGAATCTCAAGAATCGTTTCGTCTTTGTCGTTTGATTAATTGACAAAAATTGTCGTAATCTCTTATCAAGTTTGACCCTAAATGGATTAAAGTGTGTTATTTGACTGACCCAGTAACCTTTAACAGTGTCTGCGCTTTTACTTTAATATTTACTATGGCCCGCAGTTTTTTTTTATAGTTAAGCGTAGTAACTCGACAAATGTCGACAATTTTAAGGTTACATTTTCTAAACAAATTAACTAACTCCATTTAACTCACACATTCAATGATGGTGAGGTGCTTCATAAGATAAAGTGCATCAATTCCCAGATTACAGTCTACATTCTCTACTGAATCACCATGTTTTCCTTCACAGAAGAATATATCTGCTATTTGGAAGCCATTATGTCTTAAGTTGAACTCAGCTCCCATCAATTCTTTAACTTTGAAGCCAATATGAAGACCAGGATCGATGAGCAAAGGTAATTTGGAAATTGAGTCACAGCATAAAAAAAAATCTCCAAATCGGTGTTGAACATTGTTCTTGATTGTTTTCCCAAGAAAATTTTGATGTGATTTTCCTGACTTAACATCTATGCCTAATTTTTCAGGTACCCAACTATGCCAATAGCTCCGCTGTGAGTCAAGATGTAAAAGTCTTCCCACTTCTTCTCATCTTAAGAGAGATGGTAGGGAGGTTGTTCTCGGAATATGAGGACCCGGTGTTTATGCAAAGATGATTTTGCGACTCCTCTTCATCTTCTGAATCGGTATGTCTTGAAAAAGATGTTGAGGGTTTACTTCCATGACTGGGACCCTTTTTGATTGATTTGACACCAGCTTTACATAAAGCTGTAATGTGGGTCTTACTTTGACACAAAGTACATGGGTATGAAAGACTATATTCTTTTGCCGAACAGTCTGTTCGAAGTTTGGCGTTGCTGTAATTTGAGTACAGTCCGATTTGGCTGCAGCGTCCTCTCCTTTGCTGCTGAGTCTGTATATGATGGACATATTGACATGAGGTGATTTCCATTGTACAGTTTACAACTTTCGAAGAATGCATTCTGATTTGGTTTGATATTTTTTGGAGGAGTGGTTCTTTCCCGCATGGATGATTTTTGAGTTTGCTACGTTTGATGGTATGAAGAAGTCTTTTTCTTGAAGAATCGTCTTGGAGATCCCGGAGTCCTTTTCGGAGTTGATGGTGTAGAAGAAAAAGATGATTTATTTCCCTTCATCCTCTCCATTGATTTGATGATGATAGAATAATTTTCGAAAATGGTGGTAATAGACTGATATTCTTCCAGAGTTGAAATTTTCAATTCTCAAGAAATTCTTTGAAAGTTTATTCACTATGGTGTGGCTAAGCAACAAACACCCTGCGGATCCCTCCTCCAAATTCTTGAGTCCATGGAGGTGTGCTCGCAACTCTGGTAAAAAGATTCTGATGTCATTTAAGCTGTTATGACTTAAAGTCGGAGCCTAACAAAGCTGTTGCATTAACTTGTCAATGATGAAAAGCTCTTCTAAATATAAATCCTGCAGGATTTTTTGAGCCACCTCGTAATTATCATCAGTGTTGCGGAGGTGCTCTGCATTTTTAAAGGCTAAACCTGATAAATGAGATTTGAGATATTGAAGATTTGACGCATCGGTAAGGTCACATCTGTACCCGATGATATTCCCAAATGATCTAAATTGAAGACGGTCAGACTCCCCAAAAAGTTCTTACACCTTAAAGGCAGAATTTTTACTTCCTGCTTGACAGATTTTGGTGAAAAATGAACTCCAGTCTGTGGAAGGTTCGATTTTCTGAGGGGGTTGTCTTACTGAAGAATGAGGTTGAAAGATTTAGTATTTTTTGCTGGTGAAGATGGAGGAGTGAGTGGAGCTTCCCAGTTTATCATCTAACAAAATAGAATTGTATTGAAGGATTTTTGATGAACAAATTAAATCCTCAATTTGCTTGTCATATTTTTTTTACCTCCTCCAACCTAGAGGTAATCTCCGTCAATATGGAAGGAGATATTGATGTGTCCTCACTTCTGAGGATATCAATCAACTGTTTAAGCAGTAAAGTTATAAATATGCCTTTGCACTTTTTTGTATTATTGCCACAAATGGAGAGAAACAGAGGGTCTGCCATACATCACTGTCCAGGGGCTTCCGCATATAAATTTGTCAGAGGGAGGGAGGAAGGAGGTCTCAGAGAGACAACTGCAGGGCTGAGGTAAAATAAAATTCATTCTCACGCGAAACTCTCATAATAAATAATATAAATTATAATTAACGTTTGAATGGGAACATAGAATCAAAGAAAATATTGCAGGGACAGTAAAAGTCGCTTGGTCCTATATAGACTGTTAAAGCATCAAACTTAGATAGAACTGCACCCAACTGACTCTAATCTGGTTTGTATTAGAGAGACAAAATTGACCACGTCCCACGCGTCTAAGCTGGAAACCGGATGGGCTTGTCATAGTATCGACACAAATCATGCTTCTGATAGGGGGACTACTAGAAGTGAATAGAGAATTAAATATTACCATTTCTTGAAGTAATGCCTGAAGCTTGTGCAGTTTCTGTTTCCATTTAATTTTGCACTGATATTCTATGAAGTAGTTTTTGCATAATGAATGCAGGTTTACCTGAATGAAACGAACTAAATAACCGCCAATGGAAGGAGTTGGACATATGTCAAAGTACTATTCACAGTACACAATATATTTCCCAAACCCTCTAAATACTCACCCAATCATTTCGTAAATGTTCTTGCAACATATAAGTCAAACACTCAACATCACTCTGTGCTCTGTGAGCAAAAGCCATATCTTAATTTGATTACCAATCCTATTACTGAAATGATTTTTTTTCTTTACATTTAGATTGCATGCCTTCTTAACAGAAATAAATTATTAATCACTTCTATACTCTTGGTCTTTCACCATAGTTCTCTCATAGTCTACTTATAATAAGTGAATCTTCATTCGTATCGCAATTATCCGTAAGGAAGGTATAATCTTCAGAATCTAAAATTATTGAGAGAAATGATGTGTCATGTATCACTAAATCTAACATTAATGTGCGCTTCTACTCTCAAACTGTTAAGTTAAACCATGCGCTGAACTAATCCTTGACTAGAACTCGTGGTTTCTAAGCTCTAGATTAATCATCTCTCACCTCAAAATACCCCAGATCAATCATTTGTTATCTATCCTGATCTGTTTGCACTTACTCTCCGGACGTTTCTTCTCCCACCTCTGGATACTTTACAACTAGGTGGTATATAGGTTATAGTTCGTATACTTTAATCCTCACTCAGTATTCTTTCTTGTATATCACCCACGGTAATATATCTTATGTTACTAAACATATTTACTGGTATTTCTATAAAGGTGAATAAACTTTGTATTTTCTACTATTTATTTCATCAATCGACCACGTCTTCATCATTGACAAAAATTAGTAGTTATATTCTACTATTTGATTACTTTATCAGAATAATATTTTTATATAATGTTACGTAATTTGTTACGGGGAGGGGGAAGGATATTATTATTATATAATATATATAATATTCGTGTGATAAGTAACTAGTAGGACTAAACATGTGTAACAGAACCATCATTGTCTAATAGTCCTGAGGAGCCTAACTAATAAATGACTAAGCCTACTCACAACATCTCTCCTCTCATAACAAGAAACCTCTTCCTTGCTATAGATAAAGCACGCAACACTTGCGATTTATTTAATTTACGTAACGAGCAACTGTTTTTTTTGTCTGAAGTTAATAGAATCCACCTACTCTTCGATATCGTGTGAGAGCATGAAAGACGAGCCCCTATTCAATTGAGAGAGAGAGTGTGGTTATTATACAATTCAACAAACGAATAAAAAACCAAGTATACCCTAGTCACGCGAAAGTGGGAGCGAAGAGAAGAAATAGTGCTAGGATCAGGAGCTCTTTGAAGTTAATGAAAGCCTCTAAAATATGCCTACGCAAATATAGCGACACAGAAAGATGCGCGAGAGATACGGAAATGTGTCTTATACACAGAACAGAACACTAGTAGGTGAGGATATACAACTGAATATTGAGAAGCACCGCAGAGAACAAAGCCTGAGTTACTTAATATCAAACTCACAAAACTCCTATAATGTGAGCATATAGACAACTACAGGCACTAATTTGTGCTACGAGGTTGACTCACCGTAAGGTAGTGGTAGGCGTAAATTAATATATATATATATATATAAAGTGCTGTACGCTCCCTTCAGCCACTTGCTCGATAGCTATAATAAGTTACCTATAGAAAGACGATTAAAGCACTCAAGATTTAGCTGATTGCTCAAAGTAGAGGGTCATGTAGATAAAATAGGTAAGTACGTGAAACAGTTTATTCGATTTGTGGCTCTTTGAACTCGTAACTCTATATACCAAAAATACCGATGTGAATACCAGAGAGGCCTCACCCCCCCTGCCAGAATGAGAGGAGTTCTCATTTTACATGGAATGGAGTAATTGATATCCTTGTATTAAGCGTGGATATAAGTATAACTGAAGTAAAGAGGATATAAATAAGTTTCTCATTTCCTAATAAAATCAGAAAAACTTATGCGCACATTCGTTTCTTATATTCCAGAGGCCGTTTTCACTAACCAAACACCTATTGTATTGTGTAATGTGTTATGTAAATATTATTTTCATTATATTGTTTAGTATATGATACTAGCAATTAATTAAGATTGGAATGAGAAAGATTGTTAATTTGAAAATATTAAAATTTAAACATAAAGTAAGCAAAAATACTACTTTCAATTATGATATCCCAGGAAATAATATAAAACTGGTTCGTATTTTAGTGGTTAATTACTCGTGAACAGAATTTAACAATGGTTAAGGCAAGGGATGTTTATATTACACAGGAGAGACGAGAAAACCATCGAAAGAAGATAGGAAAGTTGGGGTAAAGACGTGTGTAATTAAAGAGTAGAGTTGAATAGATTGTGTAGAAATTGGTGTTGTTTAAAGAATTAAAGAGTTTAAAGAGCCAACAACAGTTCAACAAGTTCGACAGTTTACACAGTGGGATATATTTTCTCTTGATGATCTCTAGCGGTGATATATAAAATAATATATGGAGTTACTAGTGAGGATTAAGATGAGCTCAATTCTAGAGTAAAGAGGGTGCAGAGTTGAAACGAGTTGAATAATGGAAGGGTTGAGTCATCGGTGCACTAATGCTGATATAACTTTGAAATCAGCTGATGTTAGATCATAACCTGAATGCTCATACAGGTGAGTTAAGATCATTAATTGAAAAGCAAGAGGAGCCACAGAACCCTGAAGTAACCAGCATAATCTGGGAGCAGAAATAAAAAGTCTGCTCAAACAGACTCTTAAAAAACCCAATACTCAACATAACCTGTTTTTTGATATGTGCAGCCAGATTCTGAAAAGAAAGACAATTAGAAATATACTCAAATGAGATATGTTGTAGGAGAAAAGGAAAAATAGTCAGATCGCGGACGAGAGTGCTATTGGAGTTGAGTTTGTGTATTGCATAGGAATGTCCTGTTGACCCCGGATAACATTTTATCTTGTATATTTTGTTTTCATCAAAATTAACGACGACTAATTAGCTATTCTTCTCTTAAGTCTTGAGCACTTGGAATTGGCTGCGTATGTTCTTTGTTGTGAGCCACTCAGATCTTCGTGGCCCTTTTACGATCTCCGAAACACTTTCATCATATCGAATGGTTAAGAATCTTTTATTAGTGAATTAAAGCCGTATGTGAATGGGAGCTATTACATATATAGATAGAATTTCTTGATTTTTTATTTATTGACTGTATTAGTGTTTATTATTTATTATTATTAATATTATAATTTAAGATATTATCATTATTATTTATTTATTAAATTTATAAATTAATTGCATTCTATATTATTATTAATATTAATAATTATAATCTTAGAGAAATTGTTCATTTTTTTTTAAGTAAGGTATAAAATCTACGAAAATTATTTAATAATTTATAAAAAAATTTTAAATGTTAATTATTGAATATTACAAATAAATAGATTATATTAGTATGATAAAAATAAATTAGATTATTACTGATGGTCGAAATTATTTATGGCAATAGATAAAAAAAACAACTTTATAGCCTTCAATTAATATTATAATATTAATTAATTTTATGAGTGAGAAAGAGAAATATTAATTAATATTAATAATATATCCTTAAATAATTATTATATTAAATAAATATCCAGATAATTTATTAATTTATACGTGAATGAAAATATAATATCGAAATATTTTTCTCATCTCCTGCTAGATCAATCGGGTCAGTTCCACCTATATATACTTAATAATCCTTCGAACTATATAAAATAATATTATAAAATAAATATAATAATTAAATATTAATAATATTATCTATATAGATCCATTCCAAGATAATTGTTCAAGTGTAAATTAAATCTATACTAATTATATCCTAATTAAATATTCAGACAGAAATAAATAGGAAGAGAGATTTCAGTTACTCGAAAGACTTTTAAGTTTAAATATATTAATACTCTAATATATAAACTATATATAAATATTAATAATAACTCATATGTGAATTATTACTTACTTTAAGTCTCCTCAGTTGGACATATGAATTATTCTTAACATGTTTTAATACTGAATATTAATGATTTTAATATTTAATATTTAAAATTAAAATTAAAATTTGTAAATATAATATATATACACTACAGAAATGTCAAAATTAATAAAACATCAAGCAAGATTTGATAAACTGAGTTAGAAACAGCATTCTTCACCAAAACTCAAACAAAAGATTTATATGACATGAAATGTGTGCAAATCACATACATATTGCATAAATAAATGCGGTCTTAATGGTGGATAATGTTAAGTCGAACATCACCTACTAATGTGGGATGCTACATAATCATGAAGTAACATGTGTCAAACATAGATAATGTGTAATGAAGTGAGTGATAAGTTGTAAAATTACTCCTATAATAGTAATATCAATTCAGATTTACTAACCTTCAGAATCTCTATATATGAATTAAGTATTTATATCTTATTTTAAGATGTATTATTCTAATCATTAATATTTTATTGTACATTTTCATATTGATTAAGAGTAATAATGTTACTGTGGTAGAAAAAGTTTGAAAAATTAAGGAGCCAAATAATAATTCTTAGAAATAGATCGATTCTTTGGAAAATAGAATTTTAGGGTCTTTGCGGAAGAAGAATGGTTAAATGGAGGAGAGAGTGAATGACTTAATAATATGAAATTAATATAATATAAGGATAATAATATATATATATAGTTATTAGTGAATAATAATAAATAATATGCAAATTGAATTTAAAACTAGCATTAGGTTTATTTCTTATATGTACACCTAAAATACTAAGTGATAAAGTGCAGCTGTAAGTAATATCATTATTCAATATTATAGTTCACATCAAATCCTAAGTCTACTATTCTAAATATATAGTGATATAAATAAAAATAAATATAAAAATAATAAAAAAATATAAAGGGCTGAAATGTTAAAAAATTGTGACTAAATATAATATAATAATTAGAGATGCAGTGAGATAAGTAAAGAGTGAGTGAATTATATAATGACAAGAGTTAGATAAATTCTATTAACAGCTTTTTCCTTTATTTTGTAAACCTAAGCCTATATAAAATAATTTTATATTGTAAACTGTATCTTATGATTATATCTAAATAAGATTAATAGACTATCACATAGATTTAAATATTATAATATTTAATACATACTTTTGGATAAGAAATTGAAGTATAGCATAGTAATCTAATCATGTATAATGATTATACGAAGAGGAAGTTCATAAAAAGAGTATAGAGATAATTATAGATATTAACTCTCCGTAAAAAGGAAGTCTGATGGGAATATCTCTAAGGCTTGTGTTTTTAATTAATTGATATTCTAACTTAATGATAAGTTATAATTTAATGATAGAGCTTAGCTTTTTAGATTACATGTTATAATAGTAATAGTGACTTATTATTTGCCGTTCAGTATAAGATTATAGTATTAGAGAAAATCTCGAGTGAGGATATCAAACACAGAACAGAGTCGTTAAGTTAAGCACTTTTTCCTCCTCAAATCTCAGAAATTAACACCCATGCCGCGGTGAGCGATAAAAAATGGAATTATTCCATGTTTACCATCACTATTGGATCAATTTTGTTTCTCAATCCAGGTTTGCCTTAATTCTTGTGGAAATACTCATGCTCTAGGCTTTACCTGACTATATATAGAAACGACATAAGTAATTAGTAGGGTATTTAAGGTACTTCCTCTTATAGAAACTTTTTCCTTTATATTCTAATGTTCTTTTAATTCTTATAGTATATATACTTTTTATGAAATACGGCTATAATTTACCTAGGCAAATTTAATGTGAGATATAATATAATTTACTACACTCTATTAGAAAAAGTAAAAGCTTTTATTCTATGCTTTATTATATTTTAACTATCTTACTTATTTTAGTAATGAAACCTGGGATCTACTGGAGTAACTTGTTATACCACGTTATCTATGACATAACCAGAATTAATATAACCTTGGCTACCCAGAATTACTTTTTTTCGAAATTCTCAACGACAATGGCATTACCCTCCTTTATATTTACCACTATTTTAATTTTAAAGTACTGGATCTTTCTGATTTTTAAATTTAGATATTTCCTACCTTTCTCCGAGGAGTAACGAGACGAGATTACTTTTTACAGTAACGATACCCAAGAATAATATATATATATATATATATATATATATATATAATATATATTATATTATATATATATATATATATATATATATATAATATATATATATTATATAATATATATATATATATATATATATATAAAGTAAGACTAGGACTGGCCCGCGTGTAGATGTTAAATTAGTAATGCAAATAAGCAAATGGAGTTATTAAAATGCTAATTGGTTTTCAAGCATTCTTTCAACTCACCTGCTTCAATTAATAAACGATAATAATCGCTCGAGCCATTTGCATAAATAACAGTGTAAGGATACAGCAAAACGGTGAAAATAATAATAATACAATTAATAATAATAATAATTAATAATAATAATAATAATAATAATAATAATAATAATAATAATAATTAATAATTAATAATAATAATAATAATAATAATAATAATAATAATAATAATAATAATAATAATAATAATAATAATAATAATAATAATAATAATAATAATAATAATAATAATAATTGAATAGAATGAATAATGAATAATAGATTTCTGGTCGATGTCTGAGAACAATGCTTCATATCTTCCATGACTTTATAATGAGCTTAAGAGTTTCCCTCACACATAGAAAGCAATTACTCAATATATAATAATATATAACAACTCTATAAAATAATAATTTAATATTAATAATAATTAATAATAATAATAATAATAATAATAATAATAATATATAATAATAATATATGTATATAAATACATACGTATAGTAATAATGGTATCACTCAGGATAATAATACAACTACTATCTACCTTACTAATATATCACTCCTCTACCTCATAAAAATTCTCTCATACCTAAATCTATGATATCAAGAATATCAAATCTCTTAAGAAGTGAATACTAGACAATATTGACATTGGAAAACAAGATTCCTTATTACTAGAAAATGTCTCCTACCACCAAAGATCTCTAAAAGAGTTCTCACTGCAAAGACCTATTCGATGGCTTCTTATGCTAAAGTAATAAATCCAACACAATGTACACTCTAAGTGTCTATCCTTTCTGTTGGTAGGATGTGATCAAAAGGGATCTCGATTAAAATACCGCCTAAGGAGAGAATAATCCATTCTGCCACTGGTACTAATTAACTTTAAAAAACACACACCGAGAATAAGTTAACAAAAAAAAATTTGTGTTTAAACAGTATGTTTTAGTAACGTTAAGGTCTTTTTGTTTTCATAATGTATTCAAAGTCCTGTGTGGACTCCAAAAATTTCTAAAATATTTGTCCTTTTTTTCACGGTTTTTCTCTTCAGTGAATCGACTGAATTTTTGTGTATGACTTGAACAGGCTTTATACATCTATAAATATTTAAATCGAATAATTCAATACGAAAATTTTAAAGAATACAACGTTATACAAACAAAATATAAAAAAATATTGAATTATTATTATTTAAAATTTAGAATTATTATGCAGATGTTACAAAAAAAATATGTTTCAAGTATTTTCATACTTAGACATCGACCGTATTTTTAATAATAGGGAAATATTTATATTATATATAAATTGGCTATTAATTTTAATTCTTGTAATGATAATATAAAAAGATGCTAATAAATACTTCCTGCTCACGTCGTAACACAAAATACAAGGTCAGAGTTTAGAGTAAAAAAACTTAAAAACACATTAAGAAAATACTATAATTAATAAAAAAATAAAATATACTGAATAAAAATAAACAATAAAGAAATCGGAACAAACAAAAAAAAATTTTTTTTGTAACTAATGTGAGTATAATCGAACTCACATCAATCATTTCGAACGGTTCTATTTTACATACCTATTCCAAAAGTAGCTATTTATAGAAAAATATATAAAATTTAATTTTATAAATATCATAAACGACAAAGATAGCGAAAATATACACATTATTTAAAAAAAGCACCCTAAGTATATAATTCTAAGTTCTGCCAAATATTATACTTATACGTTATAATCCTAATGATAGAGCATTTTCACATATTTTGTTATGATAAAAGTAAAAGAACCAACGGTGCAGCAAATAATAATAACATTAATAACTCGCTAAATGTTACACCATGCAGTCGTAGAACCTGCTGGATTATCAATATCCTTTAGCGAGAGTAAGGCTCAAGTCTATTATCTTATCTAGAGCTCACTACATACTAGATCTTTAGTATATGTTACTCTAACTCTTTAACATCTTTATCTATTATAATGTGGCGTTTTTAAATTTGGGTAATTGTTGTTGGTTGCCGATATATTTCGTAAGAACGTTCTATGCGTTCTATGTGTTACACTGTGCATATATAGTACACATATCCATGAACGTCTGCCTCAAGGTTTGAGTTTGCCTTTACATCCGATAACTAGCACCTAGCCATTATGCCATTTGTTAACAAAAGGCTGCGTGTAAATATTTCTCTGAAAATATATATTTTAAAGTTGTCATTTAAAAATAAATTAAATTAATAATGTTAATTAGAGAGAGATTAAATAAATAATCACTAGTATAATCAAACATTATTTTATATAATAATAATAATTTGTATTATTAATTATTTATTTAAACAGTTTAATTTTACATAATTATTAATTATATATGATTAATATATAATATATATATATATTATATATATATTATTATATATATATATTATATATATATTATATATATATATTAATAAATTAATATTAATAATATATATATATATATATATATATAAACAACCATGTTTGATAAACTAATTGATTCCCCTTCGTATAAGGTTATAAGTATGACGTCACCAAAATATATTAAATATTATAAATTTCTCAATTTGTATATTATTTAGTTTTATATATAATTAAATTATATTTCATCACAGTTCTTTGGAGAAATAAACAATTAATTATATTTTATATCGAAGATTATTAAAATTATTTTGCAATCAAACATTACTTGAATAAAACATTAAAAAAATAACTATTTTTTTACTCAGTAATTTTAATGTGATAGTCACTAAATGACTCTACGAGTACTCAAATATCCTCATACAGAATACTGTCACTACCAACCAAAAAGAGCAATCTTACGGATGGAAAATAAAATTTTCCATATTTTTTAATGAGAATGTGCGAAGGTGCTCTCTCTCTCTCTGTAAAGAAGTGCACAATATGAGCACACAACTGAATAAATGGAGCAGAAAAGTGAAGAATTTTTCCCCAGATTTGAAGATAGAATTTAACAAAACGCAAGTAGAAACTATGGAAACACCGCAACTCCCAAACCACTGCTTTATTCTACCCGGTACTCCCTTTTTATGAGGTCCATGTAAGGAGTAATTACATCGTACACCTCATACGATCATTGAGAAAATACACCACTCGAGAGCATGATACATCTGAGAGACGAACGCTTGGCGACAGGACACACCCTTCGTGAGCATGTGTCCGGGCGCATTCTTGCAAGGTGCAAGTAGGTTCGGGTTTCATTTGCTTTTGGGCAAAGTCCTAATAAATTGTTTACTCTGAATCCACTAACTTTATTTTCATGGCGCTAGCAGAAATAAACCGCACATGTCAGCATGCCTCTCGCTCATATATGCGTGAATCACAATCTCTCGCATATACGTGGCACCTTATAATTGTCCTCAGTCGCAACATGGCGGTGGTTCAATCCCGGAGAAGGCCCTCAGTCTAAAATTCTCGCTATTACAGTTTTGGCAAATCTACGTCATGTTTTTCTTTTCATTTCATCCATATTTATTCTCAATT
>JABUQX010084226.1:32500-35732 GCA_015478945.1 Trachelipus rathkii | reverse complement strand
AGAGAGATCAAATGTGTATATCTTTAGCAAATATTATTGCTGATGTCGTCGCTATAGTGATAGAGAAAAGACTAACTCAGTAGTTAAGTGATAAAAGTTCTGAGAGCAACTTGTAATATAAACCAATCGATTCCTCCTAAACACGCTCCTTTAAACGCCTAGGGTATGACACCAATATTCAGGAACTTGCTCATATACTAAGGCATCACAGTGGAGGCCTACGACAGAAGAGCTTGAAAAAAACAGTGGCTACCTTACCAGTGGCACTATGGTGGCACTCACTTGCTAACAATCAATTATGGCATTTTCACTATTGTCATCTCATATGGCACTCTTTGGTACACTCTGGCAACATTACGTTCATAAATACTCAATAGAGTATCATAATATGAAATACAACCTCCTAGATTTCCTTACGTCAGTGATTGTTTGGAACCATATACAATGTACTTATAGAAACCATCAAAATGTACTGAACCAATCAATAATGTGAGTCATCAATTATAAGGAGGACATCAAAAGATGAATCTAACAAAGTAGAATATCAAGTGCCATCAAAGTTGAAGCCAACAATACATGCTTGAGAGTACCTAAACAAAGCTGAGCCAATTAAAAATGTACTGAATACCATCAAAAATGTTCTGAATACCATCAAATATATAGCTGTGAGAGTCATCAGCAATGGTGCAATCAAAGTAGAATCATCAAATATAGTTGCTAATGCCAATAAGTTGCAGCCATACAATAATGCTAGAGTACAACAAAGTTGGAGCCATCAAAGTTATGAGGCATCAACTGCTCAAGGCCTCAAAGTTGAGGCTGCAAAGTTATGCAGGGCATTAAGATCGATCAAGTTGGAGTGTGTGTGTTGGTGTTGTGATGTGTTGTGGTGTGTGATGTGTGTTGTGTGTGTGTGTGTGTGGTTGCGGGTGTCAGTGGTGTGAGTGAGTAAGTGTATATTGGGTTAGTGTAAGTGTCTATAGGTGTCAGTGTGTATAAGTGTCATAGAGGTGTCATGGTATGTATTAGTTAATGTATGTGTGCTGTCGTTGTATCTGGGTTTTGGTGTAAGTGTGTGATGCTGTGTGATGGTTGTGTGTGGTGTGTGATACGGTGTAGGTGTGAGTGTAAGTGATATATATATATAACATATATTATATTATATATATATAAATCCTATATATATATACATATATATATATTATTAATCATATATATAATAAGTAAGGACAGTAAGTATATATAATAATAATACGTAATACATTATTATATTAATAAGAGTTAGTATGAATATATGTTATGTAATCATATTAACATAGTATCATAACTATAATCATTATAAAATATTTATATAAGTACTATTATCCCTTCACTTGAAACCAGTGGCTTTTTGCCACAGGTTCGCGTAATATATCATCTAATATATTATAGTACAGTACCATAAATACATAATTATCTAACAAAGTACCTTAATATATAGACCTAGAATTTATAACATTATAAATATTCACCTTATATCAATAATTAATTATAGCTTTACTATACTTTAAAATAAATAAATTAAGCTTATATATATATATATTTAATATAATTATTATTATATATATATCTATATATTATATTTATATTACTTCATTATTATTTTATTAATTATTATTGTTATTTATTTTTTATTTATTTATCTATTCATTTTATATTAAATTATTAATTATTATCTATTATTATTATTTATTATATAATATATTATAATTATAGAAAAACTAGTTAGATACTATATAGTAGATAAAATTAAATCACTTAATCTAGGATTTAAAGTTCATAAATTTTTAATGAACTTTTTGAAATGATTCTCCTCTCAGGTATCTTATGCCTTTGTCTGAGATGGGCTAAAATGCTATGGTTAAACGTATGCCAGAGTATGGTAAAAGGCGTGTCCGGAGTTCTACTGGGTTTTAGTATGTATGATATTAATGACCTTCTAAAGCGCTCCAGACCAGTTAAAAACTACGTTAAAGCTAGTGAGTACAATAAAAGGCACGGGTAAAGAGCCAGCGCTAAATGGGATGTGGAAAAGTTCGCGGTGATCCACATGGCCTGCGTATGGGGTGTGTGTGCTGTATGTGTGTGGTGTGCTGTGTGGTGTGTGGTGTGTGTGTGTGTGTTCCAAGTTAAGGATCAGATACATAGATGCGGTTCCAACGTTAGAATAAGATACCCAAGCAAATTCTAGGATATATTAGGATAGTTACGTACATGCGTTCAAGTTAGAAACGATTTCCATTACTATCGTTTCAAATTAGGATCCAGGTATACATCCATTCCAGGATAGGTACCGTTAATCTACCTATGAACTGTTATCAATGTATACGGCGACAAAGTTAAACCCTACCCAAGGAGGGCGGCCAGGTACGTGCCAACTGACAGCTCATAGTTCACTCTACCCTCACCAGACTTTAAGAATGGTCAATATTCAGGGCCTTGATACGGTATGCACGCCGAAATAATCAAGGCCAAAACACTCAAAAGAGGGGACTACGCCCTAAAGGATTGGCAAAGGGGGCGCAAACTGGGGGGAGCTACGGTACACGGTTGCCTGCACGCAACCCTCCTGTGGCGCACCCCTTCTCCGAAGGGTGCACTCGTCCAAGGCCAAAAAGCTACAAGGCCAAAAAGTTATATCTGCAAGGCCAAAATCCTAGGGTATATATATATACACTATGGGGGTGCGGAAAGCCCTTCCTACTACTGGCTTCTTTTGAACAGCCAAGTCCTTATATAAGATAATTGATGGGGTTTAAATCCATATTTTTAATGTATTTATTCCAATGACCAAACAGTAATAAAAGTTGCCCGACAGTTGAGATACTCTTTTCCTTTTTAAGTAGAATGAGCAGTCATGGCCTTTCCCCGCGTTTACCTCCCTTGCCAAATTCTTCTTTTCTGAATTCTTGATAATGGTGGACGATTCGGAGTGGCGATCTTTCCACTGAATTTTGACTCCTTACGAAAGCTGCGTTTCTTGTACATTTGTGATGAGTTTGGAAGATAGGGAGTCTGGAGAGACAATCTTTAAGTGAGTCTTCTAATTTCTTCTGATTTTGTGTCTGAGTATATTAACGAGATCGTGCTTTTTATATAATATTCGTCAAACTTATGTAAAAACTTTGCTTACGCAAATTTTTACATAAGTTCGAACTTAAATATAAATTTCAAATTTATCTGTGAATAATTT
>JABUQX010084226.1:22500-27500 GCA_015478945.1 Trachelipus rathkii | reverse complement strand
CTAATTTTGCCATACAGCACCGATAGAGGAAATTTTTATTTTGTAATTGAGGGCAGTGCGTTGCGAAGTACTAATATAAGGCACAAGCCATATTACCATCAAGTACAGAAGAGAAAATTTATTTGAATTTTTTTTAAGAGATTGGCTACAAGAGAATCTATCTACTCTGGATATATATTATTACTTAACGGATATTTAGAATATTGAACTTATTAGGTTAGTGAAAAACCTTTAATTTGTTCTTCACAATTTATATTTTACTATTTAAATTACATTGTATTCTTTGGTTTCAATCATTTGTATATATAGTCTAGAAATGTTTCTGAGTGCTCAGTAGTGCGTAAGATTCGAGAGTTACAATAGTTTCAGACAAGCAAGTTATGTTCTACATTCTATTCCTTAAAAAAAAAATATAGTGCATAGAGCGGTTATGAATACCCTTTAGGAAATTAGGATAAAGGGTTGCAAATCTCTAAATAATAATAAAATAATATAATAATAAAATAATAAAAATAATAATAATAATAATAATAATAATTAATAATATTTAAATATAATAATAATATAAAAAATAAAATAATTATAATAAATAATAAATAATTAAATATATAATAATAATAATAATAATAATTAAATAATAATAATAATGGTAATATTAAATAATAATAATAAATCAGTAAATTTCCGCTTATTCTCTCTATGGAATTTAACATAGTATTATCACTTACATAATAATATTAATACATAGGAGTATATATATGGACGAGAAAAGGGCTATAAGGGGAACGTTTTCCGTCACATTGTTAACGAAAATAATATAATATCATAATAATATATAATAATAATAAAATATTAATAATAATATAATAATAATAATAATAATATATATAAAATAATAATAATAATAATAATTAAATAATCATAATAATAATAATATATAATAATATAAATAATCATAATATCAATAAAAAATAATATACATATACAAATAATATTAAATAATAATTAATAATTAACTATAATTATAATAAATAATAATAATTAATAATTACTAATAAATAATAATGATAATAATATATAATAATATAAATATTAATAATAATTAATAATTAATAATAATATATAATTAAATTAAATAATAATAATATATAATAATAATATATAATATAATTAAATAATTATAATAATAAATAAGTGAATCATACCAATAACATAATATTAATTAATACGACGGAACTACTACTACTACTTGGAAGAAAAAACTAACTCCTACTACTAATAATTAAATAGTGATGAAAGATATGATTAATTAAAACTAAAATAATAATACGAAGTTATTACTAACTATTTTTTGGACTAATAATAATATAAATATATGAATAATCGCTAATTAAGAATCTGTCAGCTCACTCATTATTTATTTCGTACAAATGCAGAGTTTAATTATCAAAATAAATAATAATAAATCTGGATAAAAATAATGAATCAAAATCACAATCTCAGCAATGAAATAATAATAACCTCTAATAAAAATAATTTAATAATTAAAAATAAAATAATAATAATAGGATTCTAAATAATAAAAAGGAATTAATCAAATAATAATAATGCTAATAATTGAAAATTTATAATAATAATATGTTAAATTAAATAAAAATATAATAATATATAATAATAAAATAATAATAATAATAATATATAATATATAATAATATAATAATAATAATAATAATAATAATAATAATAATATAATAATAATTAATAAATAATAAAAATAATAAAATATAATAAAAATAATAAAAATAAAAATAAAATAAATAATAAAAATAATAATTAATATAATAATATAATAATATAATATTATAATATGATAATAATAATATAATAATAATAATAATATATACTGATAATATTAATAATAATCAAAATAATATAATATATAATAATAAATAATAATAATAATAATAATATTAATATATAATATAATATTAATATAATAATATAATAATAATAATATAATTAAAAGTGAATACGCAATATACATACTACTACATACTCACTTACTACTACATACTTACCTTACTACTACTGCATTATTAACATGCACTACGACTACTAATCAGAATAATAAACACATCAATTAAACTATAATAATAATATATAATAATAATAATATATATAATAATATAATAAATAATAATAATAATAATATAAATAATAATTAAATAATATTAAATAATATGTCATTTTACTCAAATTTTCGAATATTAATATTATAATCATGTTAATTTTATAATCAAAATAATAATTAAATCAAAAATAATTATAAATAATAATTACAACAAATAATAATAAATCAAATTAATAATAAATAATAATAATATCATCAATAATAATAATACATATATAACAAATAATAATAATAATAATAATTCTAAAATAACATTAATTAATAAATATTCAATAATAATATTAATTAATAAATCAAAATAAAAAAATATAATAAAAATATAAATAATAATTAATAATCAAAATATAATAATGAATAATAATAATTATAATAATATATAATAATAATATAATAATAATAAATAATAAATAATATATATAATATAATAATATAATAATAATAATAAAAATAATAATATAAAAATAAAATAAAATAATAAAATAAAATAATAAAAATAAAACATATAATAATAATAATAATTAATAATAATAATAATAATAAATAATAATAATATAATAATAATACATATATAAAATAATAATTAATAATATATATATATCAAAAATAATTAAAATAATTAAATATTTATATATAATAATATAAAAATAATATATAATAATTAATAAATAATAATTAATATAAAATAATAATATAATATATATAATAATAATAAATCAATAATAAATAATAATATAATATTAATAAATTATAATTTTATAACATATGATTGTTGCTTTTTCACGCCTCTAAATGTATTCCTGTCTTACAAAAGATAATTTTTATTAAAGTATTATCCTATCTGGAATAATATAAACTATGATTAATAAATACTAACCTAAAGCTTTCGTCCGTCTAATCTTCACGGACATTTTTCAGGAATCAGTTTTACTTTTTTTTATTATTTAAAATTTTTTAAAGACTTCATTTAAATTAAATATTATTTAAACTAATAACTAAACTTTAGAGCAAATGCATAATTTTAAAAGTTAGAAAAGTTTACCTACCTACTTTGACTTTTTGTTATTTAAAATGTTTAAATTAAACATTTCATTACTTTTTAAATGTTTATTTATAGGTTTAATGTTCTTAAAGCAATGACTTTACCCCGAGGCGACAATTCATAAGTATCTTTCTTTTCTTGTTATGTAATGAGAAGCCTCTTTTATGCTGTTATCGAGCGAGATTTTTTGTGAGTGTTCTTCCTTAATATAGTTGGGAAATATTTTATAACACTCGCTTATTATTATGCTTGCGACATTCTCATGTTGAGTAGGTATTTCATTGTGTATCCAATATATAAGCTCGTGAGCGTACATTTCCACATCATTTCAACGACATATTGAAAATCCGTGTAAAACACGTTACTACTTCACCAAATTCCGAAAGCTTCACCGAGTAGAGAAGCACGAGCTCAGTTTTAATGGCTTATAGTAAGATCTAATTATAAAGCTTTTCCCGTCATTGTCATTTAATATGTTCTTTCAAAATTAATTTTAATATTGTTTTCTTCCTCTTTTTTTCTGACTAATATTTTCAGTTTTTATAATATACTAAGAGCTTATCTTTTTCATTTCATATGATAGTAATTGGGCGAATAAATTATTTATAAGTGATGCTTTTTATAGGGTTTTTCTATATTACTGGGGGAAGTTATTGGTTTATCCGATTCTTTGTTATCTAATTTTAATTTCTAAATCAAAAGGGTCAATCAGTCGAAATATTTTATAAATGCACTCTGTGCAACTTAAAGTCTTTATGGTAGCATTTTTGTATTAGGGGAGTGAAGGAATCGAAATTCAAGTTTGTTCCCTTATCTGTAGATTTAACGTAGACACTTCTATCAATTTTTCCATCCTCTTTAATTTTAATGTTAATGTCTAAAAAATTAATATAGTTATTCTTTGCCCTTTCAAAAGTAAATTTCAAACCACTGAGATCTTCTATTTTTTACTTGACTCTTGAACATGTTCTGGGTCGTTAAATATTACAAAGGTGTCGGTCTACGTATCGAATGTAAAAATTAGGATTGAATTCTTCTTATTTTATGTTTAATGTATAATGTCCGTGATCTTGCTTGCAAGGCAATTAATGGTCTTTTTAACATCCTCTGTTTGACTTTTTAAGCTTAAAAAGGCAAACAGAGGATGTTAAAAAGACCATTAATTGCCTTGCAAGCAAGATCACGGACATTAACATTAAAACATAAAATAAGCAAAGAATTGGATCATACAATAATGGACACCTCTATGGCCTACCAAAGGTTCACAAGGACACTGAGAACCCACCCTTAAGACCGATAGTAAGTATGACTGGTACCGTGACTCATGATATCTCAAAATATATAAACAACCTAATTAGACCATATCTTAACGAAAAATTTATAGTTAAATCAACAGATGAATTTTTGGAAAAACTAAGCAACATTAATTCTTTCGATGTTAACAAAATTATATCTTTGGATGTTGAAAGTCTTTTCACGAATGTTCCTATATCTGAAACTATTAACATCAATATTAGAAAATGTTTATCATCATAAAATAAAACCACCGCCATCCATAGATGAAGATATCCTCAGAAGATTACTTTATATATACTACGAACAACACCTTTTAGCTTCATGGAAAACATATATTCAAAATAATGGTGTTTCAATGGGATCACCTTTTTAGGGCCAACTTTTGCAGATTTCTACATGTCATCTTTTAGTAAAAACAAAAATTTTTAATGAAATAAAATTTCAATCCCTTCTTTTACATTCGATACGTAGACG
>JABUQX010084226.1:0-2500 GCA_015478945.1 Trachelipus rathkii | reverse complement strand
GTACTTTATGAAAATTTGCATATATATAAATATATATATATTAATATATATATATATATATATAATATATATATTATTATATATATTATAATATATAGTATTTATATATATAATAGTAATAAATATATATATATAAATATATAATATTTATATATAAATATATATATAATATATATATAAATTATATATAATTATATATTATATATATTATTATATATATATATATATATATATATATATATATAGTTATATATATATTTTAAATATATTATATATATATATAGTATATATATATTATATATATATATAATTATATATATCATATAATATGCAAAAAAGAGACTGGGGGTAAGGTGCGTACCATGCACTGGAAACAGAAAATTAGTAGAAGAATATGAAGAAGTAGAAAGAAAGCCCAGCCCTACCGCCAACTTTATACCAATTAGTAAGAACTCGTCGCAGTCATAAAAAATCCACCCATAGAGCTTCACGGGCAGCGATACCCTCACTATGACTATCTTGTCAATGTGGGGTTCAGAACTTGGCCTAGGTGGGTTACAACCATACCTCCTCACAAAACCCCGCCATTAACTCCTGTTATGCACCTTTCTTCTCGCCTCTGCCAATCTCAACATTTCTCTTCCTCCAGAATCATTGTTCTGATTCAATCCACTTTTGTCTTCGTCTCCCATCCGTCGATTTGCCACACACACTCACCACTATAATCCGCTTAACCAACCTTCTATCATCCATCCTTTCCAAGACCAAAACCATCTCAACATACTTTATTTATTCTCTATTTACCCCATCACACAGCCAAACAACTTCTCTAATACATTCTCATTCCTCATTTATCAATTTCTTACACCACCTAACAACGCCACTAAGCTTGCTCCATCGTGTAACACATTTGAATTTAGATCTATATCTCTTTATTTCAGACCATAGTCCACTACTATACATTAACAACGGTAACAACATACCTCATGTAAGACCCTAGCTTACTCAACAGACTTAGTCCCTTTACATCCGACAACTATTTAATTTGCAACGCCCAACCTTAGTGCCATTCACCAACTTTCCTGAGTACACTCTGCTCATCCGCTCCCTTTTCATTCAACATATATCCTAATATTTTAAATTCAGACACCATTTCCAGCTGTTCACCATCTAAAATAACTTCACACCGATGACTGTCCTCACCCACAACCATAACCTTACTCTTATCTACGTTTACTTTCAAACCCCCCTTTACACAAGCTACCACAATCTTCTTACCATTCCTCAACTCAAAACTCTCTTCAGAATTTCGCCACGCGAAACCAAATATCCTCATATAAAAAGTAGGGAACCTCCACTCGTCTTACATTCTCCATTGCAAATTCTAACAGTTATCCCTTGTCACCCCTACCTCTAATTCTTCATAACTCCATCCACATACAAATTGAATCACCAATGAGACATAAGCCACATCCCTGTCTCTCTCCGCTATTTAATATGTAAAACCAATCAGCTTTCGATCTATTTATTCGTTAACACGCTTCACTATGTCATACATTACTTTGTCCATCAGAAGCTTACCACCAACACCATATCAAATAACAACCTGCCATAGAGCTTCCGCTTAATAATCCTATTTTTCGCCTGTTCCAAATCCATAAATCCTAAATACAATTTATTCTTCTCCTCCATCATTATCTCAATCATTTGTATTCAAATTAGCAGATTTGATCCACACATCTCTACCACTTCTAAACGCACCTTGTTTCTTCCCAATCAGTCCTTCAGTCATTTGACGCACACTTTTTCGACCAAAATACCAGCATATATCTTCCCTACAACACTCATAAAACTAAATTTACCTATAATACTTACAGATACTTTATCATCTTGAACCCTTAATAAGGGTACTAATATTGCTCTCCTCCGAATCCCTCGAAACTATGACCAATCCATAAACGCTGTATATACAACTATGCAATTCCAAGTCCATCACCATTTCGCCGTTAGATAATATAATATATATATATATATTATATATATATATATATATATATAGATATATATATATAATATATATATATAAGATATTATATATATATAATATATAATATATATATATATGTAATATATATATATATATATATATATATATACCTATATAATATATATATATATATATATATATATATATATATAATAATACTTAATATAATAATATAATATATATAAATATATATATATATATATATATATCAGTATATATAATTATGTTTTGTGCGGTGAATTGAACGCAGAGTTTGACACGAGCATTGCGTAGGAGAATATGAAGATGGATAATAAGAAGGTTTGAAAAGTAAACGTAGATACAACGAGTAAGTTCTATGGCTGTCGAGTGAGGAAGTCCTCGTATGAAGTTAGCTATGCCTAGACATGCCATGTGAGCAGCTGGAAAAAGTGAACTGGAGTTCAAATTTAAGATATTTATTGTATCTCTCTT